>MU183983.1:13388-61196 GCA_016904865.1 Pissodes strobi
TATGACATTTAAAGGGACAGATTACCTGTTTAAGCAAAATGTCGTCGTGAAATACCACTACACAGGATTTTAAGAATTTTTGTCTTCCAACGCTTCTTTAGAGAGTATATTTAGTGTTTTAGTTATGTTCCACTTAATAACTTGCTGTCAAGATGATTAAAAATGACAACTTCAAGAACTGGAAAAACCTGAAGAAATCTGGACATTTTACATAAAATGGCGCTTCATATCCGAATTGCTTTAAAAATGATTTATAAGTGCTTCATTTATGACTATATGCAGTTATGGCAAATCTCAGATTACTAATTTGCTTAAATGATATTTTGGTTCTTTATTTTAGTTCCTTAAGCGGTTTAAGAACCTAATTTGAGAGCTGCTATAAAGTAGCTTTTTAATTGTTCTATAAAGACATCCATTATGATTTTTAAGCTATATACTTGCTTTGTAAACATGCTTAAGATCCTCTTATGAGATCTTTGTAGATGCTTTATAAGATTATTTAAATACTTTTATGACATTTAAAGGGACAGATTACCTGTTTAAGCAAAATGGCGTCGTGAAATACCACTACACAGGATAATGCGAATTTTTGTTAGCGACTCTATATTGTTTACTGAAATCTAGGCATTTTATTAGAAAACAAAATAGGGTTTTGGTAGTAAATTAATATATTCTATTCATCAAAATTATTAGAATTCATATAAAACACTTGTTTCGGATCAATTTATTAAAAAATTATTGATTTTTATGAAAATATAGTTATGAAAATAATTTCTAAAAATTTAGAAAAATGGTCAATTTTCTAAATTTTGATGGCGAGTAGTAATTTTACGAGGTAGCATATTACATAATTACAATATTTTTTTTCTGGCTTGTAGCTTTTAGGTACTCCCGCCTGCCCTCAACAGCTTTTTATACATAACTCGTTCAAATAATTCCATATCCTGTAGACGCCATTCTGAATGGCTATTGCTACAACCTCTGCAATTATCAAAATGTTTGTTTGAGTTTGAGTTTTAGTGGAATAGGAGATATTTCTGTAACCATTTTGCAATATAGAAGATATAATGAGGCTCACTCTTTCCAGGGTGTAAGGGGTGCCATACATCATAACATCAAATAAGGCACTCAACTGCCAACCTCACCTGCACGTCGGTACACCCTGCTAGATAACTAACGAGGCTCTGGCGACCGAGTATTAATAGCATCACCTGAATCAGGAGTAAATCTCTGATGAAAAACTCATATTTGGGGAAGGCAATGATAAGCCACCCCACACACAACAAATAAATTATTTTACCAAGAACGTTTTTGTGAAATGAATGTCAAACGTAACAAGTGCCTCGGATGATGGTATGTTACGTTACCCGGCCGACAACCGGCGCTACTCCGCGTCCAGGGCGGATAGTGATAAGTGCGCGACTGGCCGTGAGCTTGTAGACCACCAGGCATCTCATGGTACTGGAGGGGCTAAATATATACAGTTGCGAAAAAGACACCAAATTGCTACTTGGAATGTTAGAGGTATGAGACAAACAGGAAAGCTCTGCATCGTCGAAGATGAACTGCGTCGATGTAATATAGATATATGTGGATTAACTGAAACTCATTGGCATGGAAATGGTCATTACAAATCAACAAACTATTCAGTTTACTTTGCAGGTTATGAAAATAAAACCTCTGAAGGAATTGCCTTTGTCGTTTCAAATAAGCTAAGTACAGCAGTAATGGGATATGAGGCAATAAACGAGAGAACTATGAGCATCAAGATAAATAGCACTCCCTGTCGATTAAACATCCTCCTAGTTTATGCGCCTACGACTGCAGCTACTGATGAGGAAATCGACAGTTTTTATCGTACCCTGGAAACGCATGTGAAAAGGGTGCCAGGCAAAGAGCTTAGTATGATAATAGGGTTGGAGATACCACAAATTATTTACACCTTCGCTCAGTGGTTGGCCGTCACGGGTTGGGTATGCGCAATGAACGAGGTGAAAGGCTGATACAATTTTGCATTGAAAACAACTTCAGCATATGCAACACAAACTATGAACAGCACAAACGCAGACTCTATACGTGGCACTCACCGGATGGAAAAACTAAAAATCAAATTGATTACATATTGATTAATACGCGGTGGAGGTCCTCTGTCATGAATACAAAAACTCTACCCTCTGCTGACTGCCGAAGTGATCACCAGCTCCTTGTGTCTGAATGTAAAATTAAATTCAAAGTCTATAAACGCGCAAAACCAAATGTAGAACTAACACGTAATTTTCTCCAGGATGATAGAATAGGTCAAACTTTATGGACAAGACTGCAGCAGGAAACTCAACAAAATGAAACCGTTGAGACATTTTGGACTAAGCTTAAAATAGCTGTCTCAGACACTGTACGTGAACTGACACCAAGATTCACTACTCGTAAAAAACAGCCATGGATATCTGATGAAACCCTGGACGTCTGTCTCGCTAGGAGAGAAATGAAAAAGGATGGTATAAATAGCATTGAGGAACAAACAAGATATTGTAATCTACTAAAATGCATAAGCTACTAAACAAATATCACCCTGTCGCAAGTTTGAACTTGAACTTGGAGATTGTTTTATAAATATTAAAGGCAAACTATAAACAACGCGAGCAATCAACGGAAGCGACTTTCAACCTTAAGCATGCCACGATCATCACTTTTTTTAGTATAAATACGCTAACGAACCATAAGTTCGGCAGACTTTGGTCTCACCTCCAGCTCCCAAGGTTAGCCACTTGACGACTGCCTTCTGGGTTTTATCCGCTCCTAAAGTTAGCCATACGACTGCTTTAGGTTCTAGTCCTTTCCTTCCAAACCTGGTACCGGTTAGTCACTTGACGACTGCTAGAACCAGGGGTTGCACAACCTCCATAGTAATTACACAAGAAATTTGTCAGAGTGTTGAAAAAGACAAGTGTCTAAATAGTCAGTTAAAAAGTTTAGTGAAATCTCTTAGTGCTTTTAAATTAAACCCAACTCTTAAGAAAAACTATAAATTATAGAAGACTTATAAACAGTACCGCAAATCGAGAAAACATGCGCACCGTAGTAATCGGGTATAATAGAATCTCATTTTTTCTGACCAATAATTGTCGTTAAAGTTTTATCGTTAATACATTGTTATTGTTATAAACTAAACGTGCTTACTTTATCATCTCTTCTTACCCCACGTAACGCGGTCCCGGTCTACCTCAGTTACCCCCCGACACGCTAAACAAGGCTTGTCCTCGCGAGTAGAACATCCAGTGGTAGCTTAAAGGAAGCATTGAGACCCCGCCATTGTACTAATCGCGTCGCGGCTCTTCTCTGAGAAGTTATTCTTTAAAGAAATCACGCTACCCCGAAGCTACATCTGTCAGGAAATAGAAACGCACTCGAATACTAACCAGAGTAGAGATCTCTTTCATAAAATTAAAACAATAACCCGAAGCTTCAAACCAAAATCTTATGCTACAACAGATAAGAATGGCGTACTGAAGACGGAATTAGATCAAGTCCTTGAAATATGAGAGAGTATTGTCAGAGCCTGTATTATGACGACACTGCTTCTACGACTATCACGAGCAGTACAATGGAACCAGCCATATTGTTGTGCGAGGTTAAAGAAGCTGTGCGTAACCTTAGTAACAACAAAGCAGTCGGTTTTGATGGCACTGCTGCTGAAATATGGAAACATCTGTATGAACACTGCCTACCAAGGTTACAAAATCTCTGTCAAATGATATGGGAAACAGGTCAATGGCCCTGTGACGGGTCCACTTCTGTGATTATACCTCTTCACAAAAAAGGCAACAAACATGATTGCGATAATTATCGACTCATCGCTCTAATCTCCCATGCCAGTAAAATCATGCTCGATATTATCCATTCAAGATTGCAACGTTTTACAACATTTCAAATTAGCCCGGAGCAGGCAGGTTTTGTGAAGGGCAGGGGTACAAGGGAACAGATTCTTAATGTACGTATTTTGATCGAAAAAGCTAGAGAACACTATTACCTCTGCTTTGTGGACTTTACAAAAGCATTCGATAATGTGAAATGGACAAGGATGTGGGATATTCTTTTGGACATGGGTGTGTCATCTCATCTCGTAATGCTCATTCAGAATTTATATGCAAACAGTAAGGCAGTCATAAAGGTAGACAAATCTCTCTCTGGAGAAGCCTTGGTAAAAAAAGGAGTTAGACAGGGCTGCGTATTATCTCCGTTGCTGTTTAACCTATATTCGGAACACTTGTTGAGAATAGTGCTGGAAGGCTAGGACGGCGGTTTTGTTGTGGGCGGTCAAAAAATTTCAAATTTAAGATATGCAGATGACACCCTTTTGGTTGCCAGTAATGAGAAGCAAGTGACGATGTTCCTCGAAAGACTCGAATCTGTGAGCTTAAGATATGGGTTGCAAATAAACTACAAAAAAACGAAGATCATGATTATCAACCGAGAACAAGAAAGTGCTCCACAACCACACAAGGTGGCAAATTGCGATGTCGTCGGAAAGATCGTGTATCTAGGGTCAATAATAACATCAAATGGTGTGAACCTGAAATTCGTAGATGCATTCAACTTGGCAAAACAGCTATGAGCCAACTCACTGGTATTTCAGTTTTTTGGTATGCTTCGGAAACGTGGGTGATCAGGGCCGCTGATCGACGGAGAATCGATGCGTTCGAAATGTGGTGTTGGCGCAGAATGTTAAGAATCCCATGGACTGCCCGAAGAACAAACGCATCCATATTAAAACAAGTCGGAATAGAGCACCGTTTGTCGAGCCAAACTTCAGCGCGGGCTCTAAGGTTCTTCGGCCACATAATTCGACACGATAATGTGGAGCGCCTCATTGTACAGGGAATGCCATTTGGTAAAAGACGACGAGGCCGATCACCAACGAGATGGACAGACACCGTTCGCAGTTTAACTGGCCTAAATTTAGAGACAGCAACAAGAGAGACTAACAGCAGGCAACGATGGCAACAAATTATTGGTCACGTCCTGGACAGGCTGGATAATGACAGAAATTCACACCAACCACCACACATCATGTATGGTGTAATGGACTAAGAAGAAGAAGAGAACTCTTTCCAAATATGTAAAAGTTATATAAGACATATTCAATCGCGTAAATTGCATTTGTGTCTTTTTTAAAAAACAGTTACATAAGCGCCATATAATAATATTTACACATCATTATTGCAATTTAAGAGCAAGTTAAACTTCACTATATAGATGCTTTATATGTTCTTTATAATGGTGATGGTAAGCGCTATAATTAGTTCAAGAAGTTATATAGTGGCTATAAAGTAGGCATATATACGTATTAAAAGAGTTATATAGAAGTATTATAGAATAGTTTTTTTGGGGCATTTAGTTACACTTTTATATAATACCTGAGTAAAGTGGCCCCTTTAAGACAAATAGCAGCCATATAAGTAATATATAATAATTGATTATCTTACCTTTTATAGCATCGTTTCACTCTATAAACTAGTGACATAAACGTTTGTTTAACCTTAATAAATATTTTTGTGTTACTTGGGCAGGTAATTTAGCTATGCGTCAGATTTAAACCGGCAAATTAATTTAATTTTCTTATTTTTCAATAATTACTGTGCCTCGCGATACGTTATTTTTAACATGAAGTAAGTTTTTTAAGCAAGTGATTCTTTCCATTTTTGGTAATAAACGAATGTTTCTTAAACTAACCCAAATGAGTTTCAAATATTGATTTCGGTAATAGGAAGTAAATGTTTTTAAATTATGCAGTTCGGTTAAACAGAACCAAATCAATGCCACAGATAAGTTGTGATGGACGCTGCTAAAAGTGCTTGCCATATGCACTGGTAGAGAAGAGAACTGTCGTCCGCAAAACTATAAACAGTATTGTTGATTTCGACCTCGATTTCGTCATTGCACTGTACAGAGATGGGTTCTTAAGAGATGCAGATTAAAAATCCCTTCTCCTATCGTCTTGCTTTATTTTGATATATTCAACGCAATCGCTCGAACTTCCCCGTGGTGCCCAATTTAAGTAACATATTATGCCAAAATTAATGCAGAAAGTCCCACTCAACCTGTTGCTTTCTAGGCATTTATGTAGTTGCGGTTCTACTTTACGTTCCTACCATGCTTTTTAAATGAAGAGTAGAATGGTCAATTTTTTAAAGTCCCTTTTTATATCTCACAAAATATGTTGTTAACATCCGCAACTTTTATCCATTCGATACACTATATCATTGCATGCTGGGAACTGGGAATTGCCCGTATATATACAAACAGCGAAATTTAACATGTAATTACAGTTTCCCATAATTAAGAGGGTTACCAATACTCAATTCTATATTACGGTACTCGAAAACGAATCCCATAGATAACATCCAATAGATATGCAATATCGGCTGACCAGCGTAAAATATGGAAGGACGAGGAGCGCCAAACGGGCAACAGGTTAATTGAATCCGAGGGCAATATCGATAAATAACGTTATTGGGCGCAGTGGCGGTGCGCTGGGGGTTAGAGGTCAATGCGTGTAGATATCGGAACAAGAGTAATGGGATTTCTATTTAAAAGTTGAATGAATCGTGAAATGTACGGGTATATATATTTGTTATCGTAGACATTTTACATTAGATACTAGCCATAAGTTAGTTCGGTACAATCGCTTACACATCACAGCACATTTTTTTTTTGCAAAAAATACAAGTTCATGTGAGGCACCAAAATTCAGGCATGAAAGTCCTTGATGCACACTAGACATGAAGCTTCATCGCACTTCTTATAAGCATATTATAATGTGAGTTTTTGTAGCTTTTTTTTTGTTTTTAGTTGTGGGGGGATCAACTCTACCTTTGATGCGGTTGTATTGCACTATTGCTCGTGGTCTGGAAACTTCATCATAAGTTTTTGATCCCAACGTGCCAGAGAATGTAGGAACCATGTGAACAATTTTGGTATCTGTCCATCTCAAAATTGCAATACTGTCTGATAATGTAACTTCAGAAACAGCTCCTCGTCCTTGTTTCAATAGATCTTTTCTCTTTGCCCACTTTTCTGATGCGCCACTCATTCAGTTTGATCTGATTGTTACGACGTGTGATTTCGGAAGACCTTTTGATGCTTGAGACATTTCAAACCCGTACCCATACTAACTCTGAAGCCCCATTTCTTTCATTTAGATTTTATGTGCTCTTTATTTCTACTCCTACCTTTAAATGGTATAATCATATTCAGTGCAGTACTGAATGATTTTAAAGAGTATCTAAAAACTTAGTCCTTGTTTGTTGCCGGTATATCTTCATTGTCCATAAAATATCAATATCGCTTGATATCTTCATATTTCTTGAGAGACATAGTATCAGCAATAAGATCGCAACGGAGTCCAGAAATAGTAGACCAGTACATTCGAGATATATTATGTAAGTCATGGTTATATTCACAGCAAAATATTGTTTTATTTCAGCTGTCTCTTTTCTAGATTGAATTGCATATCGCAATTTTTCAGTTGCAATATCATCAATAAGCTGATCTGGAAAAATTTGGGCAAAACATTTCATCGTCAAGTTAATTTGATGATTGGATAAAAAAATTGGAGGTATATTAGTAATAACGGTGCTTTTCCCCAAGTTCTAATATTCTGTGGACCATTCTGACCAGTCTTTGTAGAGCATTGTTAGCTGGATTTGTCAGGGTTTGAGCTGTATCGAGATTCGGATTTCCACCCAAATCAATTAATTAGTGGACAGCCATCCTCGCTATTATTAGATGACTTGTTAGAACTAGACCTTTTTGCTTCATAATTTGTTGGCGCTAGTTTCAAATCCATCTGAATCATCATATTTGCTTTTCGCCTGACATAAAACATTTAGGTGAAGTTTCTGAGAACGAGTCTGAAAGAAAAGAATTTTCATACTTCCGGAATCTGCCAGGGCTCAAATCTTGGTTCTGTGTTCTTCATTACCTACGTTAATAAAATGAGATGTTGTTTCCAATACTGAAATTTTTTGCTTTACGCCTTGTGATATTAAAGCCTATACAAGAGTCCAGAGTCTTAGTCATTGTGAGAGTAACAGGTAATAGGTTTTTCCGCTTCTGCAACGGGAATAGTTTATTTCTTAATTTAAAAAGGTGCATTATCATTAGTGATCATCAATTTCATGGGTTGGGAATTGTCTTTGCTATAATATTGTTAAAGAATGTAAATGTGGCAATGATAGAAGCGGCACCGTTGCGCTCGCAAGTTTGAAGTAAATAGATTGCGTGACACTGACATATTATTTTTTTATATCAAAAAAAAATTTTGCTAAAAGGTCCGAAGAGAAAGATTGCGCTCTCGACGTTCTCGCACTACAATTGCTTTCCTTGTTTGTATAACGTAATTTTAGTACGGTAGTTTAGTGGTTGAGTGAAAATTCGGCTGTTTAAACCTTCAATAAAACGATGATGTTTGTAGTCGGGAAGGTGACGTTCATTTTCCTCATTGCAAGTAAATAAAGATTTGCGAACCGACGTGAACTTTTAAGGGGGTAGCTTATTAGGACGCGACATAAATTAGTGGCGACAGTGACAGGACAGCAGCGTCGATAAGAGTCGTTTTCACAGTAAATTCAGCCAATTTTTGGATCCATTCCGTTTAAAATTACGTTTTGGAAGTTTGTGTGTCATTCCTGGATCAAATGCGTACACCGTCGTTGTCGCCGCCCCAGAGTATCCTTTTATGCGGAAAAACGTGTTTTATCAGACAGTTTGGTACGACGAATCACCCGGTTGCCGCGTTTCGCATGCTTTTAGTCGAAATTCCCGTGGAATGTTCGTTGAGACTTTTGCGCTGTTTCGCTGAGCCGGGCGATTTCGTTTCGCGATTGACTTTTTTAAACGTCT
Source organism: Pissodes strobi (assembly GCA_016904865.1). NCBI lineage: Eukaryota > Metazoa > Arthropoda > Insecta > Coleoptera > Curculionidae > Pissodes > Pissodes strobi. The sequence continues at coordinate 22,290 of MU183983.1, forward strand.
ATTTTTCTAATATGGAACGAGCTTAGAAAAATAGAAAGGCTTCGCGGTCGATGTTCAGCAAAAATGGCAACAACTTGGAACAATCTATAAGTGATGACAAAGATCTCACAGAAGTTAAGGCCCGGTATAAGCTGTTAAGCGCTAAGTCTGATTCCCTGAAGGTACTGGATGAAGAGATTTATGGTTTACTCTTGGAGGATGAAAGTCTCAGTGAAGAAGATTTGGTGAAGGAGCTGGAAAGTTGTGAGTACTACAGAAGAAGGTTTGTCGTACTCCAGATAAATTACAATGAATACTTAGCTAAGAAGGAGTGTCCTGAGCACAATGAGGAGCAATTTTCTTCGATGTCATCCACCCATGTTCCAGGTAAGAGGAGTTTTAAACTACCTTCTATACAGTTTAAGACATTTGACGGCAATGTGAAGGATTGGTTGCCGTTTTGGGCACAATTCAGCAAAGTTCGTGATGACCCTAATATTGACCCCAATGACAAGGTTGAATATTTATTGCAGGCTTCTGTGCCAAATAGTAAAGCCAGAAAGTTAGTTGAAAGCTTTTCTACTATTGGAAAAAATTATTTTAACATTATTGATTGCTTAAAAGCACGTTTTGGAAGAGAGGACTTACAAATAGAGATTTATGTAAGGGAACTTTTAAAGTTGATAATTTATAATGCTATTTCTGCAGATAAAACTGACTTGTCTGTATTATATGATGGTATTTCAACACAATTAAGGGCGTTAGAGACATTGGGAATTACATCAGAGGGTTGTGCATCAATGCTTTTTCCGTTGATTGAGTCCTGCTTGCCAGAGGATTTGCTTAGAGTGTGGCAGAGGTCTCCATTGGCTGTGCATAATTCAGAAAAAAAATCGGTGGCAGGTAGTTTACAAGGCTTGGACCAGGATGGGGGTGAGTTGACAGCTGAGGCCACCTCAACTTCAGAGATTCTGCTCAAGAGCCTGATGTTGTTTTTAAAGGGAGAAGTCGAAGGAGAGCAAAAGATAACATTGGCTACAGAGGGTTTCGGGCTTAGTGGCATTGGCTCCTGTGATTATGGCGTAGTAGGTAGGTCTAGCAGAACAACCCCAGGGCATATGGTTCCTACAGCCTCAGGATTAATAAATTGTGATACGAGAGCTATGGTAGTAAAATGTGTGTTTTGTGACAAACCTCATGAAGGTGCTAGCTGTTTCAAAGCTCAAAGTTACTCCTTAGAAAAACGAAAAGAAATTTTGGCCTCAAAAAGGGCATGCTTCCGATGTTTGAAGATAGGGCATCAGGCTCGAAAGTATAAAGCGAGACTTAAATGTTTAATTTGTAGTAAGTCTCACATAGTTGTCATTTGTCCAGAACCAGGAGGGAGTTCAGGAGGAAGCAGACAGTTTAAAGAGGAGAGAGGCTCAACTTCAACTAAGCAATCTTCTGCTATGTTGTTGACCTGTACCAATGGGACTTCAGGTCATGTATTTTTACAAACTCTGAGGGTGCAGGTTAATGGTGTAAATGGGTCAAGAATGGTACGTGTATTGGTTGATACGTGTTCTCAGAACACTTATATTTTGAGCTCTACTGCACAGTTGTTACATTATAAGTCTAAGCGTCAAAATAAAATTAAGCATTGCTTGTTTGGAGGTACAATGTCGGAGATGGTGCATGAATGTTACGATGTCAGACTCACTCAGGGCAAATATAGTTGTACGATCGAGGCGTTAACTCAGCCTACAATATGTGTGGATGTTTCGCCTGTATTTGATGGACCCTGGATAGACGAGTTGAAAGGTTTTAACATAAATTTAAGCGATCAGGGAGACCCAGCCCCCATTGAGGTTTTAGTTGGGGCAGACGTGGCTGGTAAACTATACACTGGCCAAATGAAAGTTATTTCTCATGGTTTGGTAGCCATCAAAACTCTCTTAGGTTGGACTTTGATGGGCAGAATTCCTTTGAATACACCAACCAACACTTGTTTGACAGCAATATCCTTGTTCTTGAGTGATGCTTCGTTGATACAGCTGTGGTAACTGGATGTGCTAGGCATTAAAGATCCTTCCGAGACCAAGTCCAGGGACCAACTGACTTAAGCTGCAAGTTTTTTGTTGAGACTGTGACTTTAAATTCTGAACACAGGTATGAAATAAGACTGCCTTGGGTCGAAGGTCACCTACCAATCCCCTCCAATTACAGTATTGCTGTTAAGAGGTTGCAGAGTACACTGAAGAAGATGGAAAATTTAAAGCTCTACAAGTCATATGATGTTATTTTCCAGGAGTGGGAACAAGAGTGTATTAATGAAAGGGTTCCTGCTGCGTAGAGGCACAATAGTAATGTACATTATTTACCACACAGACCTGTAATCAAGGACGTTAGCACCACATGGATAAGACTTGTTTTCGACGCTTCTGCGAAGGAGAAGGATTGTCCTTCATTGAATTGTTGTCTAGAAACAGGGCCAAATTTGATCGAGCTGATTCCAGACATTCTTGTAAGATTTCGACAGCATTGGTTTGGGGTTAGTGCAGACATCCGCAACGCATTTCTCCAGATTAGCGTCCATCCAACTGATAGGGAATTTCTTAGATTTCTTTGGACAGATCCTGATGGGCGAGAGGTTGTGTATAGGTATAGGTGAGTGGTTTTTGGGGTTAACAGCAGCCCATTCCTACTGGCAGCCACTTTGTACTACCACCTTTCGAAGGTTATGAAAAAATGTGAACGAGGGGAGTCATTGTATGATAAAAATATTCTTGCTACTCTTTCCAGAAGTTTCTATGTCGACAACTCCGTAGCGAGTGTGCCAAATGAGAAAATATTGGATGCCTTTATCAGGGAATCGAGTATGATTATGGCAGAAGGTCAGTTTGATCTCCGAGCGTGGGAGCACTCTGGTTCAATTAATGATTCTAAAGCTATAGCACTCTTGGTTTGGCCTGGAATACTAGTCAGGATACTTTGAGTATTAATGATGCCTGTTTGCGTAACATACATCAACATCTTGAATAGCCTGTTACTAAGCGTGTAATGCTTTCTTTGGCTCAGCGGATCTTTGATCCTGTGGGTTTTACCTGTGCCTAAGTTATTATTGCAAAAGATCTGGGAGAAAAACTTACATGGGATGCGGAGGTAGAGGAAGACTCAGATAATTTGTTCAAGGCTTGGTTGAAAGATTTGAGGTGCCTGCTTGATATACAAATACCTAGGTGGTTTTTTGGTGGTCCTGGAGAAGCGGAGGATATACAAATGCACATTTTCTATGATGCAAGCAAGAATGCTTATGCCACTGTTATTTATCTGAGGTGTGTATGTTTTGGTGAAGTCCAGATTAGTCTAGTGGCAGCAAAGAGCAGGGTGGCACCAAGTAAAACAATTACAATTCCACGGTGATAGGAACCAGGCTATCAAAAGCTGTCCAAAAAGGTTTAGGTGTTAACTTCAAATGTACTTATTGGACTGATTCTTCCACTGTTTTGGATTGGATTTACAGAAATGAAAGTTGGGGCACATTTGTGTATAACAGGGTCAAAGAAATTAGAGAAGCAACATCGATTGACGATTGGCGGCATGTGCCAGGTGTTTTGAACTCCGCTGACCTCGCTTCCCGGGGGTGTTCACCCAAACACCTAGTCGAGTCAAAGTGGTGGGAAGGTCCAGACTGGCTCCGTCAAGAGGATTCTTTGTAGCCTAGAGAAAAAAATCGAGTACAATGAAGAGGAATTTCTTTTGGAGAAAAAGAAGAGGATAGTGACTACATTGGTGAATTCTGGGCCAACTATGTCAAGCTCGGATGGCTGGCATTTGAAGACCATTAGGATGATCGCTTGGGTGAAACGTTTTATAAAAAATACTCGACATCCTAAAGCAAAACTTCGTGGAGAACTTAATCAAAAAGAGATTGATGATGCTGAAGTCTTTGTTTTCACGATGGTCCAGTTAGAGTCCTTTGGTGGGTCCAATATTGTGAAATTGAAGTCATTAGATCCATTTACTGATGCACGAGGTCTAATTAGACTAAAATCCCGAGTGAGTGCTCGGCAAGATAGTAAGCTTTTCCGCTACCCGCTTCTAATCACCCCATAGTGACCAAGATTATTTTTTGTGCCCACATTAAATCGTGTCATGCTAGAACGCAGGGTCTTTTAAGCTTGTTGAGGGAAAAGTTTTGGATATTGGATGGACGTCGAAGCATTGGGACTGTCATTTCAAGATGCGCGATTTGCAAACGATATAATAGCAAATCGCTTGGCGTCAGTGCACTCGCTCTTCCTTTAGATAGAGTTAGAGACGCTTTAGTGTTTGAGGTGTCCGGGGTCGATTTTGCGAGCCCAGTGTTCCTTAGAGATGGAAGTAAAGCATGGATTTACCTATTCACATGCGCAGTGTATCGCGCGGTACATTTGGAACTTTGTACGTCATTATCGGTCACGATCTTTTTACAATCGTTGCGACGTTTTATCGCGAGGCACGGAAGGCCAAAGATAATTTTTAGTGACAATGGCACGAACTTTGTCGGGACGGACAATGCTTTTAAATTGTTGGACTGGGACGCGATCGCGACGTATAGCAGTGCGGAAAAGATTAGATGGCGCTTTAACCCTCCTACAGCAAGTTGGTGGGGCGTATTTTGGGAGCGGTTAATCGGAAATCTAAAACAGCTTCTTAGAAAAACTCTGGGGCGTGCGGCCCTTACGTATGAGGAGTTAGTCACCGTGGTATGTGACTGCGAGGCGATAATAAATTCGCGTCCACTTACTTACTTGTCTAGCGATCCTGGGGAGTTAATTTCATTGACTCCCATGATGTTTCTACGAGAGATAGAGCAGAGTGGGGTACCCGACTGCGAAGCTGTAGAGAGCCAATCACATTGCAAAAGAGTTCTCTATCTACAAAAGGTTCGAAAGGACCTGCGACAACGTTTTCGGTCAGAGTCCCTTGGCCAATTGTTTCTATCCAGCAGAGGTTCTGCTGGTCAAAAGGTTAAGCTGGGTGATGTTGTCCTGATAGGAAATGACCGTGATAAGAGGATGGATTGGCCTTTGGGAGTGGTGATTGAGCTGTTGGCTGCCAAGGATGGTGTGGTGATTTTAGTACGGTAGTTTAGTGGTTGAGTGAAAATTCGGCTGTTTAAACCTTCAATAAAACGCTGATGTTTGTAATCGGGAAGGTGATGTTCATTTTCCTCATTGCAAGTAAATAAAGTTTTGCGAACCGACGTGAACTTTTATGCGGGTAGCTTATTAGGACGCGATATCATGAGTTTTAGTACATAGCAACTTTTGGTGTCCTAATACAGGTGCGGGAGTGACTTTATTACCTAGTGTATAATAGCACAGGAGGGCCAAGATTGGGTCATTGCGTGCGTGTGGGAATAGAGTTAAGAGAAGGAGTTTGGGTAATTATTTCGGTATATTAATAGTGTTAGTAGGAGAAAAAATATCCTTCAAGGAGCCGATCAGCCGAAGATCATGTAGGGACGGATTGTAGAAAGGACATCCCAAGAATATATTGTTAACTGTAGAGAGATGTGTGTTAACTTACACCAAAAAAATTCAGAGCATTAATTAATAATAATTAAAAATACTAATATCCAATTCAAATCATCATTAAAGTTAATATAATTGATGCCAGTCAAAAGGTGTAAATAACGCACATAATTTTAAATATCCAATGGTATTCTAAACAATCTCTGTTTACTTTTAATGATGGAATCGATGTTATATAATCACAAACAGTCAGCAATCATTTAAACCGGGCTAAGTATACGTGCTAATTAATATTATTATATTTAATAGAAATAAATCCACGAATAATAACAAGGCATCGCAATATCTGGGAACCTGAAACATCTATGCATTTCGACACCTCAAGAACAAGGCCACCCGACGATGCACGCGATAGCAGCAAAACAAAAGAGAAAGATGCTGATCTATCGCAAATAGGTTGGGGGTGACCAAATAGATGATAAGTAGTTATGTGTGAGTCGGGTGTGACCGATGCTAAGGCGTGTCATGACAACACCTTCTCTTCTGGATAATTGTAAGAAGGAGGGTGCAAAAGAATTCATATTTGATATCGTGTAGTTTGCTTTTGGTCTCTGGTAAATCCCATTCAAGTTGCATATGGAACATCTTACTTGCAGGCGTAAGTTAGCGGGGCTGAAAGACAGGTATACGTCTAAACTTATATTTCTGTGATTCCGAGCGAGGTGGTCCTCTCTTTCATTGCCAGCAATACCTACGTGACCAGGGGTCCAGAAGAGGATCACTGGATATAAATTATTTATAGGGCTAAGAGGATGAGAAGTAGAAAAAACGTGAATCAGAGAGTCCGTTCCAATGATCCAACTTGTATGGCAAGGTAATAAATATGTGTCTGAGTGTCATGAGTATGGCATATAGTTCAGTGGAGAAAATGCTGGAGTGATGGTTTAATGAAAAGACCGTTCGAGTTCCTCCGCACAGAGGGCAGCTGCAACGGAGTAGGATGACTTAGATCCGTCGGTGGAAATACGAAGGAGATTCATATATTTGGTGTGGACAATATTGTGGAATAGGTTTTGGATAGGAGAAGGTAAGAAATCTCTGTTTATGGATGGGAGGAATGTATGATATGGAGAGTCGACTAATGATTTTCTTATAACAATAGTTGGATCCATGGTGGTAACGAGAGAACGTAGCCATTGGATAACAAGAATAAGGGAGGTGAAAAAGTTGTGAGTAGGTTCAGTGATCGGGTTTGAATAGTAAGGAGCGTAAGAAAGCAAAAGGAATTTGTGGCGCTGCTAGAGTGATGAAGAGCCAGATTCAGAGTATAGGCTTAATATGGGAGAGGTGGTAAAGGTCCCCAGGGCCAGCCGCAATCCTTTATGTAAGTTTGATAGTTGACAGGTGTCAAGCGTAAACGTGTTGTATGTGTGCTCTCACAATTTTGATAAAGTTTGTAGTGTATAGTGAGGCAAGAGTCTGAAGTTGTTTACTGGTACCAATATCAGTGTGCAGTTTTCTCCTGAGGCTGTTTGTGGGCCTTTCTTGTCATTGGTTGAGGTAATATTGGCTTTAGCCGGCGTCGTGTTTCCGCACTGGACTTTGACTTTTTTTTGTTTATTTCTGAATGGCAACGTCTCAACGTCAACGGTCAACAGTTAGTCGAGCGGGAGCTGCTAAGCGCCAAGTTGGTTCCAACGTTTGCCAAATCAGCAGAGGGCGTTTTCCGTTTATTTTGCTGGTACAGTACATTTTGCTGGTATAGTACATTCTATCTGTCAACAGTACAACTATTCACATTAGTGCTGGGTTCTGGCATCGATATTATTTTGGCTCTTTCAGTGAAATATTAGTTAAATTCACAGGAGCTATGGAAGAGATGCAGAGTGGGTTTTGTACCCAAACTTGTTATCTTAAGGAGAGTAAAACACTTTTGTTTGGATGTGCATGTGATAACTGCAATAAAATCTCTAGTAGAGATTGTAGTAAGATTTCTTCGCAGGAGATTAGATGCGCAATTGCTAAAACTAGAACCGTCTTAATATGGTGCAGGGATTGCATAGATAATTTCTCTAAATTCACTTCTGAAGGCAATTTGGAGAATTCTGGAGGGGCTGATGATTCTGGAGTGTCCACACAGTCACCGAATACTTTAATTGACACTACTACACGTCTTCTAAATGAAGCATTGGAAGGTATAGAAGAACGCCTTCAAAACAAAGTGGAAAATTTGACCAAGAATGTGATCGACAGCAATAAGAACCTAGTAATGTTTTTGTTGCAAAATAGAGATTGAAATCTGGACACTAAGGAAGTTCGTGAAAACGTGGCAGCGCCGCCACCACCACCTCCGCTTTTCCCGCACCGCCAACAAATCACGGACAGCAGAATGTTCCAACTGTCCGGAGTAAGGAGAGACAGGTGGATGTTGCCAAATCTTCCTCTTCTTCTTCATGTGTCAAAGGAGCAATGGTAGAGAAACGTCATTCAGACAATGATAGGGTAAATAATGTAAATATAAACAAGGAATCAGCTGCGACCGGGAACCAGAATCATCTGCAGCAAGGATTTACTCTGGTACAAATCGAACCCTAATTTTGGGAAAAGCTGACTTTCGAGGTGATGATAATTTTGCAGGTTCAACAGATAGGGAATATGTTTATCTCGGACGCATTAGAATGGGGGTAACGCCTAGTTTTATTGAAGAGCACATCAAGAAACAGTGCCCTCAAATTAGAGACGTTAAAGTTGAATCTTTGCCGATTAGAGGTGAGACTATTTCTTTTAAAATAAGCATCAATGGGGATTGCAAAGATGACTTTTTCAAGCCCGATAACTGGCCTAGAGGGGTTGTTTTGAGGAGATTTTGGTTGAATAATAAACGCAAGCTTAAAAATTTTCATCAAGATCAAATAAATTAAGCCATAGCTTAGTACAGGATAGCCCTTCTGGGTCCGGTATTTGCGTGTACTATGTCAATACGGGAGGTATGAGAACTAAGATAAAAGGTTTTCAACATGCACTTAGTTGCTGCTGCTATGACATTGTTATGATTGCCGAGACTTGGTTAACATCTGAATATTCAGATGCCGAGGTTGGAGTATCAAATTATGATTTATATAGATGTGATCGTAAAACAGGCACAAATACTGTGAAGGCTCGTGGAGGGGGGTTTTGATTGCGGCTAAAAAGAGTTTATATACACAGAGAATTCTTACTCCATCTGTTGATGCAGATATTTATCAGATCTATTTGACTTTTACAATGAAGAATCAAAACTTTGTGGTTGGTTGCATTTACATACCATCTCCATCTCCTCCTCAAGCCTATATAAGCCATTGTGAATCTGTCGAATATGTATATGGTAAATGTTCGGATAGTTTGTTTGTCTTGGCAGGTGATTACAATTTGCCGCATGTTAGATGGGGCAATGATGATCTTGGTTTGGTGGTTGCTGGTTATCTGGATAATAACAATAATAATGACTCGGTACTTTCTCTAGAAAATTGTTTTAGCTTCTATAATTTCTTTCAGAAAAATGGGGTGTTAAATAAGAATGGGGTTGCACTGGATCTAGTATTCAGTAGTTCAGAATCAATCAGTGTTAAGCCCGCAATTGATAAGATTTTTGAGAATAGCTTACACCACACAGCAATTAGTTTTGACCTTTTGTGTATTGAGAACTCTGATGATATGAAATATGAGAAATATTTTTATGATTTTAGGAAGGGTGATTATCTTGCGATTAATAATTATCTGGCTGGGATAAATTGGGATTTGTTGTTTCTGAGAGAAACATCAATTGACGGTATAGTTCCAAACTTCTATGATGTGGTCTACTCCTTCATAGAAAAGTTTATTCCCCTAAAGAAATACAGATCTTCCTCTTTTCCGTCTTGGTTCTCTACCGAACTTCGCAGTTTGATCATAAGAAAGAAACAAATTCATAAACGATTTAAAGTGAGTGGTCAACAGGGGGATTATGATCAATTTGTATTTTTGAGAGATCATTGTGATCGCTTGAGGGATGCTTGTTATCAACGATACATTGATAAGGTAGAAACAAATGTCTCTGACAATCCAAGGTACTTCTGGTCATATATTCGGAATAAAAGAACTGGTTTTGGTCTTCCCTCTGGAATGATCTACAATGATAGGATTAGCATGAATATCTCAGACACTGCGAATATGTTTGCAGAATCAGTCTACTCAGATGAGCAGATCAATGACTTACCTTCTTTTGAGTTTGATAGCTCAATTTGTTTAAGCACTGTGACTGTCAACAGAGGATGTATATGAGGCTATTACTTCTTCTAAGAATAGGCTGTGCTCCGGACCAGGTGGTACTTTGGCATTTTTCCTAAAGAAATGTGTTTGCGTTCTTACCAAACCTATACGGTTAATATTTAATAAGTCCTTGGGCATCGGTTGCTTCCCCTCTCTCTGGAAAAAAAGCTTTCTAAAACCCATTTTTAAATCTCGCAGTAGAGGTGAAATTTCCAATTATCGGGCTGTATGTAACCAATCTGAGTTGCCAAAGTTACTTGACTGTCTGGTCAGTCGGAGGATTGCCTGGAGTTTTAAATCTGTGTTTAATCCTGAACAATTTGGATTTATAAAGGGTAGATCTACTGATGCCAATTTGGTGCTGTATATTAACTATCTCTACAGCTGCTTGGAGGGGGGGGCTCCAGGTTGACTCGATCTATACAGATTTCTCCAAAGCTTTTGATCGGGTTAACCTTGGAGTACTCTTACAGAAGCTTAAGGCCTTGGGTATTGTGGGACCGCTTCTTCAGTGGATCTCAGGGTTCATCAGAGGTAGAACACAGATGGTTAATCTTGGGGGCACATGTTCCGTTGAAATATTAGTACCGTCAGGGGTACCTCAGGGCTCCCACTCGGGCCCGGTTTTGTTTTGCCTTTTTTTAATTGATTTGGTTTGGAAACTGAAAAACTGTCGTGTGCTAGTGTTTGCTGATGACGTGAAGCTGTTTAGACCTATCGCATCCCTGTATGATGCTTTACTCTTGCAAGAGGACCTTAATTTGTTTTTTGATTGGTGTGACCTAAATAAAATGTCACTTAATATTAGTAAGTGCCATAAGATTACCTTTTCTAAACAAAGAAACCCTATTACTTTTCTTTATAAAATAAACAACGTACCAATCGGTGTCAAAACGGAAGTTTCTGATTTGGGAGTATTTATTGATTCCAAGTTGTCATTTAGGAGCCAGGTCGATCAGGTGACGGGAAGGGCAATGAAGATTCTGGGTTTTGTACTACGTTCCACTGCCGACTTGTCTTTGTCTACATTTAGACTACTTTATTGCTCTCTTGTTAGACCTATTTTGGAGTATGGCTCAGTTGTGTGGTCCCCTTCATATAATTGTTACATTGAGCAGATTGAAGGGGTACAGAATAAATTTTTGAGAGTGGCTGCCTTTAGATGTGGATACGGAAGACAGGACTACAACTATCAGTGAGTGACGGATAACTTGGATTTACCCACGTTGGAATCAAGAAGAACAAGGTAATTAATGCTGCTATAGATTGTCCTGAGTTATTGTCTTTTTAAGTTTAGAGTGCCTTCCAGAATTAATAGACAATCAGAAATATTCTCAGTTTCATTCCACCATACCAATTATGGTATTAATGAGCCAATTACACGACTGGTTCGCAGTGCTAATGACCAGTCGGGACAGATAAACTTTTTCAACTCTAAGATAACATCTTTTAAAAGACAGTTGAAAAATATTATTAAATAAAGTCTCTAGTCTGACAGTCCTTAATTTGTATCTATATTTCTATTATGTGCACTCTGTGATATGTATTTTCCTTTTGTGTGATCTTGTATGTAATTATTTAGTGCTTGGTTTGTTTCTTTTATATATATATATACAAATATGCTTATAGATATGTACCTAATACTTATGTAAATGGATTCCGTAGATAAAATAAATATTGGGTTCAACCTGAATAGGTCCAATTTGGGTGTTGAGGGGTAGGAAATGGAACCATAATTTAACTTAAATTTTATGAGAGATGAGGATATTCTTAGAAGAGGCGCTTAGTCCTAGCCCCACGTAGGCGTAGTGCCCGCCAGAAGTTTTAGTAGGTTAAGGTCCTTATTTTTATCTTGGGCGCAATTTCTCAATGGGTTTCCTCCAGATCAATGCGCAGCCTAGTTGAATCCCAGGGATGGAAAGTTACAGAAGAGATAGGGTAGGAGGCCAATTTAAGTGAGGTCTATGGACGACAGTTACAAATCCAACACAAGTGGGCTGTGGCTGACTTGGAGGGTAAAAAGGAAACTCCGTTAAAGTGGGTCCATGTATTGAGAGAAGACAGACTATTTTGAAGCAACAGTGCATTTAACTTGGGGTCCTTTGATGCGACAGAGTTTAAGATTAACAAATCTATCTTCTCTTCTGTAACATATGATGATATTCAGACAGCTATCAGGCTCACGTCTATCTTCAATCATAGTGTTAAATTGTGCACAAAATATTTAGCAGCCTATAATGGATACTCTCCCTGTTACATATCCTCACTTATTTTGCGATATTTTTGTCTATTTAAGTTAAAACTAGGCACCAAGTGTAATTCAGATCCGATAATATCCGAGCCAGCTGTGAATAACGAATCGCACCGCTTGATTCGCTACATAAATCATCCGCCGTAATCGATAATCTGCTGAAAAAGGGTTGCCTGCGATATTACCATATATTCATTTAAAAGATTATAAATTGCCCACGATCTATAATTCCGATCTGCCGGGGCCATAAATTTATGGCAAAAATACCATCTGAACGCGGAATACAATGGGTGAAATTAATCTTAGATTCTAGTGGGTACGCTGTGATTTTATATTTTATTTTGACAACTACCGTTATTGCTTTTATATAGGTATCGTTTGGCTTTTACAATGTTGAAAATAAAACGTGAATTTGAAAGAATACAATGAGTTAAATTTTTTTGGTGAAAACAACTTTCGAAACATATCATTAAAATATAAAGGGTCAATAACGACCTTCTGCTATCGCAACTTCTGATAAAGAATCTGCAATGTTTAAACCATGGGAAGAGAGGAGTTCGACACTATGGGATTAGCCTTTATTATGCCAGAACAATACCTAGCACAAAATGTTTGTAATAATAATTAGATCGCCTGAAAATACCCTTCAAATTTTTCAAGGCATGTTGTGAAAGCTGAGCGGAGCGTTGTCTTCCTATTCTCTCGCCAAAGGGCAGTTATATCAAAACTAGCGTCATGGAGTGACTTGGTGGGGATGTCTGGAGTCGATTACTTTCGAGGGCAGCTATATCGGAATGGATCGGCAGTTGTGGATGATTTATGATCTTCTTGTATTCCCTGACAAGTACGTGCTCTCGGCGATGGTGTAGAGGAGCAATGTGGCTGAGCGTGGATAACCAGAGGGTAGGTGTTGGTTTAATCGTACCTGTTATGAGCCGCATTATTTGGTTTAGCTCGGTATCAACAAGACTAGTATGGACGCTGTTAAGCCAAATTGGGGCGCAGTATTCGGCTGTTGAATATACCAAACCTAAGGCTGAAGATCTCAGTACAGAGGCAGATAAGCCCCATGTTGTGCTGCAGAGTTTCTGGAGGATGTTATTTCGCGTTCTGAACTTGGCTGCTGTTTTCGACAAGTGATATTTAAAACCCAGTGTTCGGTCTAAAGTAACCCCTAAATATTTGGGTTCTTTATTGTGTTTGAGCAGCACACCTTCAAAATGCACTTGTAATTCCCTATTGGCTAGCTTGTTGTTCAGGTGAAAGCAACAAGTCTCTGTTTTGACGGCACTTGGTTGGAGTCTCCACTTGCGTAAGTATTGCCCAATAGTCAGCAAATCAGTTGTTAAAACATCCTCTGAAACTTCGATATCTTTATGTCTTGTAGCAAGTGCCCAGTCGTCTGCGTATCCAAACTTTCTCGATCTAGTTTTAGGCATGTCGGTAATATATAGGCTGAAAAGGAAAGGGGCAAGAACTGATCCCTGCGGTAAGCCGTTGTTCAGCTTCTTCTGGCCACTCATACTATTTCCCAAGAGAACTCGGAAGTTTCAGTTGGAGAGCATGGCATCTATCAGATCTGCTGTTTTCCTGCAGGGTATTACTCGCATGAGCTATAAATAATACCTGATCTCCATACTGTATCATACGCAGCCGTCAAATCTATAAAGACGGCAGCTGTTTTTAGTTTTTTTTCTGAAAACCTACTTTCATAAATGAAGTTAATGATAGGAATTGATCCGTGCAGTTTCTGTTGGGGCGGAAACCTGCTTGCTCAATGGGAATTTTATCCAATATTTTCTGGCTGATTCTGTTATACAAGAGCCTTTCTAGAAGTTTATAAATCGTGGTAAGAAGTGCGATCGGGCGATAACTTTGGGGCATGTTGTTTGGTTTGCCCGGTTTCAATATCACTATGATTTTTCGCTGTTTAAGAAGGTTAGGAATTTTGCCTGTTTGTATGATATCTGTGAAGAATCGGGCCAACCATTGTCTTGTGCATTTACCACAGTGCAGAAGAAACTGTGGGTGAATGCCATCGAAGCCAGGGGATTTACCTTCCTTCGTATCTCTGAAAGCTGCTGTGATCTCTTCACTGGTGAACATAGTGGAATATTCAGATTCTCTTGTACATGATTGCTTGGGATTTGTTAGTTTCCGTTTCATCTCTCTCGTATGTGCGTTGTCTTTTGCGGCTCTAGAGGTGGTTACAATATGGGAAGCGATCCTGTTAGGGTGTATGGGGTTGCAGTCGCGTTGGAGGTGAGTGCCACAATTCAGCTTGCGGAGTAGGGACCACGCTTTTCTGCTTGATTTTTTAAAATCCATATTTTCGACTGTTTCCCGTCTCGCACTATCTATGCTATGCAGAAGTTTTTCCGCCATCTCATGTTCACCACTCTCGAGGAATTCTTTGTACAGCTTTTCGCTATTTTCCGACCACCCAGGAATATATTCCCTGCGATATCGCCTAGGTATCGACTTCTTCGCCGCACTCAAGACTACTCCTACAAACCTCTGGTAATTTCCACTTTCTGGAGGAACCCAGCCGAGGCACTTATCTAGGCTTTCGGAAAAGGCTTCCCAGTTTGCTCTTCTGAAGTTCCACCTGGGGTGTGGAATTGATCTCACTAAAGGAATTGTGATACCGATCTCGATGATGACTGGGCGGTGTTGGCTACGTGGGAAGTCTGGTAGGACCTTTCGTAATGCTGCTAGTGGAAGGCTAGTTTGGTCGCCGGATACAAAACATAGGTCCGGGTTATATTCTTGTCTCCAAGCTGCTGATCTGAAAGTTCCTCAATCTTTCGCGTCGAAAATAAGATGAGTGTTATTTATTTTCAACCAGGTTACTAGGGCATCGCCATTTTCGTCATATAATTTATATTTCCATAGTTCATGATGGCTCTTAAAGTCTCCAACATAAGCAGACGGGTTGGGATGGGTTTTAATGACATGTGCTGGCCAGATGGTGGCAGGGGGCTTATAGATATTGATGAGTGTAATTTCTCCGATTCTACCTAGTGTATGTTATTATCACTGGAGATGGAAGCATTCTGTATGTTACTACGCACGTAAGTTGCTACTCCATAATATCTATCATCCGTAGCAACTACCACTTCATATCCGGATATTCTTCCCTTAGAGCTGAGTAGTTCTTCATTTTCTGCATGTGTCTCCTGGACAGCGACCAGGTCAATATAGTTCTCAAATGAAATATTTTGAAGCAGCTGGCATTTCGTTCTGCTTATGCCTTCAATATTCAAATGGCAAACTCGGATACAAGGTTCAAGTTTTCTTGTCATCGGGTCCTTAAAAGAACCATTCGAATTACAATGAGTCATGGTGACAGTATTAGTGATGTGTACCAGGAGATCCAGGGATTATCTGGCTGCCAGTTGTGCTCGTTCATTTAGCGTTACACAGAGTGTACCACTAGGAGGCGAACTAACTTTACACCCCAATGAAGTTGATGAAAAGCTGAGAGTGATGTGATAGGGGAATGATACTAATCGAACCATGGAGAGAAGAGTTATAGTAGATTGAGTAGAGGCCTTTATGTGTGTTAATAATCAAAGCAATGATTTTACGCACGTCAGTAAGCAGCCTATAAATCTATATAGCGTCATTCCTCCCGATAATTTTTCCATGTTTTTTTTCAAAATGCCAGTTTCGTCCAGCTAAGCCCATCGTGTTTCTGTCACGTTTGAACTCTTCTTCTTCCTCTTTTATGTCCCCTATGGTCCCAGTATTACCTTGCCAGGCGGTTCCATTTCAGTCTGGCATTTCCTAATTTTGTACCTAAAACATAAAGCAAGTATTTATAACTCAAAATAAACCATGCTTTTTCTAATATAATAGGCAAGTTACAAAAAAAAAATGTTTTTATTGATAATGATAACCCTCCAATTTTCTATATTAATTAGTAGCAGTACCTTTTTCTGAAAATAATTATAATTAAACTTCTTCAACTTTTAACACTGTGTTGGAATAAACTTAATAGGAACTTGAAATTGAAGGCGAAAAGTCAGCTTTTTTTAGATGTTTTATTTAAATGGTCTAACAATAGCTGCTGATACTAATAAGGCGCTCTTTTCTTCTTTTCATGACTGATTATGTTTTAGGGTTTCTAAAATTGATATTTGCAGTATCAAAAGCACGTAACTATCGTCTAAAAATAGACGAACATTGACTCCTAACCCCTCGATAACTCTCACTCCCCTCATACAACTTATATAACAGACCATCATCCTCTTGTAAACCCAAATACAATCATGTTTCAGGTAAAGTAGACATATCTATAAGCCCTTTTCAATCGTTAAGCCCCTCATGCCATTGTACGTATTATAACCAGTAATTTGAAAGATATTTACCAATGTCAATACCTATTGACATTTCATTTTTGTATTGGTTTGTGATTTATGTTTCATTTGTTATATGAACTGCAAACGTATTTATCACATGACAATTTATGGCAGTTTTATAGGTAATTTTGTGGGAATCTTTTAGCCATTTATTATTTTGCCATAGATAGAGGTTGGACGCGGTTATTCATTTTTAGTGGAATCGATATGAAAGCGCAACGTATAGCAAATAAAATTGTAAAGGAATTTAAGCGACGTGGATTTGTATAGGCGGGTAAAAGGCCATGTTTATTTTAAGATGAAGAATTATTGTGATGCTGACTAACAGTGATTACCATTTAAATAAGAAATACATCTCGTTATTCTACGTTGTGATCAGGCAGCTTCGATTTCATCTTCCTGAAACGATATAGGAAAAGGAAATAAATAAATTTGTCCATAATAAAGTCTCGGTACAAATATTCCAAATTATAATAAAAGAAAATATGGAATTCATTATCAAGACAATTTTTATCAACAATAAATGGGATCACCCATTTCATCTACTATAGCATAGCAAGCTATAGAATATTTAGAAGCAAACGTAACTGGAAGCCGATATTTTTTAAACGCTTTGTTGACGATTGCATAACAACAATTTTTTGAGAAATTCAATTAGCCAAAAATCGTTAAATCCTCTCTTAATAACCAGATACATTACCAGAGACATGTACTTGGAGTAAACTCCAATCTCAAGCCTGGTAATCAGACTATGTAGACTCGTCTCCGTGGACATTCCAGTCCTATAGGCATACTGATATGGGTGGATGGGTTTCCTCATTAGTGGTCCACACTTTATGTGTGCATCTACCATCTTCTCGTCTGCTTTTAAAAAGATATAAGACAAGCTGATGGGTCTAAAATACTGTGCAATCTCGCAGCTGCTACAACCAGAAGGCACTCGAATAATTTGCCAGACTTTGGGTATATATCCACGTGCCAGGCAAGCCAGAAAAAGACAGAGGAGGTATAGAAGTAATGGCTCCAAACCCTTCTGGAGAACCGGTCATCGATTCTCTCTCATTTAACAGAGCCAACAAATTGACACTTCATCTTATTGGAACCTCTGCGACCACGCCAGAGGCTACTCTCTAGGTTGCCTGCAGATGTATTCCAAGGGAGAGGTTCAGAGCTTCGAATTGCGAAGCCAGAACTGTGTTTTCAAGAGCCTGTTGAGGGCCTCGTCTGCAGAAGATAAATCTAAAGAAGGAAGCGGCACAGAATAATATTTATAATATTAAATTTTTGTTGAAAGAATGTGCGATGCATATAATAAGAGCATACGAGGCCACTGAAATAGGTTCCTTTTTACGAAAACTGATATACGTTATAAGGGTTGTCTTTTATGGATTGTTAAAAATTTGGTATGTTTAGTTAATACCAAGTTAATCTCAATATTAGTTTTGGTATTATCTACAGGTTTTAATTGCGAATTAGCAGCGCCTAATGGCGGCAAACTCAAATTATGAATTCACATGGTACAATATTTTTCAACTTCCTCAAGCAGCGAAAATATCAATTTTTGTTCAAATGCGCAACTTTTTGAGCTTAAAATTTTGCCTCTTTTTAATAGATGGATTTTTAACACTATTTGCATATTTTTAGGAGGCTATTTTTGATTTTGGGATCTCTTCTAAGATCCTACGTAGTTACGTCTATGTTAATTGTGTATGCACTTTCGGAATTCCATCATTTTAATTAAATGGCAATAATAATTATAGATTCTGATAATAATTTGTAAGGCTTTTATTAATACTGAGTACCTGAGCTACAATCGCAGCAGACGCATTCGAAATACAAAATGAGCACAGCCCTTATAAATGGAACCATTTTTGTAGTGAAAACTTCTTTCAGCGCAGTCAGTCAGTACGTTAAGATTAGATTCTACTCTTTGACTGAGCTGTCTACACTGACGTATATATTATAATATATAATATAATAAATATAAAATATAGTATAATATTTATCACTTTTCTCGGAAAACGAATTATTACCTCAAATTTAAAAAAAATTGCTTTGATACACGATAACTGTCGAAAAAATGATTTAATGTTGATTACTTTGTCTGGACACTATCTTGAAAGGTCTTCCAAACCCTGCTCAAATTAACGAGAATAGGAAAAACCGAGTATTTTTTTGGGACGTTTACATTTGAGAAGAAAACTCCCTAAATGTTTTTCTGTTTCGAAAATGTCGGGAAAATTTAATTTTTTTCTTTTGCAATGCCCCAGTGGCTCCGTGAATTTCTGGTGCGTGGCAAAGGCAGTATGTAATAACTTTACAAAAACGTCTCTCCCACCTTTGACAGACGAACGTGGCATTACTACGACTATAGCCAAGGAAAAAGCAAACATTCTCGCCAAAATGTTTTCATCGCACTCTACCTTAGACGTGTCCCAAGGCCAGGATACCCAAGGCCAGGCTATCCCCACCATACCGAGCATCAACACTACCATGGCAGGAGCCAAGTCTAATCACCGTGATATTCGTAAAACCCTTAAAGAACTAGATATCCAAGAGGAATCAGGGCCGGATGGAATACCCACCACCGTGTTAAAGAACTGCGTCACCCAACTAACACCCCCTTTTCCAGACTTTTTTCTCTGTCTTACCATAAGGGATTTACCCATCTTCTCGTAATATCGCTCGAGTGCAACTTGTTCAAAAAAAAGCAAGAAAACCACGCCCTCAAATATCGCCCAATTGTCCTGCTTCCAATAATCTCCAAAGTCATGGACCATGCAGTCAACCACCAACTACTCAAGTACCTCGAGAACAACAAAATCATCAACGATAATCAATACGGCTTTCGCAAAGAGAGATCAACATGAGATGTATTGGCCTATGTCAACTGAGAACTACGGAGAGTCTCGAGTGATTGCGTTGTATATTTCGAAACTATCGTCCTTCGGACTGCCAGCCAGCCTCTCTGTGCAGCTGGCTTGCCAGTTTCCTTAAGAACCGACCTCTACACGTTATCACAATTTGACGACGCATGGAATGAGTGTTTAAGAAATATCACAAAAGTCAATTGAACGAAGATTTACTGTTTATAACTAATAAAGGAATACAACGTGCTATGCCTATAGAATCTTAACAAACGACTAAACTACTATAAGTATTTTCGTATGGTCACACACCGAAAGAAGTGTAACATAATCCGATTTCTTTCAATGAAGCAATTAAGATAAACTATATGCTGAAGTGTGCAGGCACCATTCTTATGTAATTTATTACCTATAAGGGAAACCATAAAGCATCTTAATATTGGAATATACAACATTCTCCCTCAATATTAAAGGTTCTTTCTAAATAGTAATAAAAAAAAAACGATTCTAACATACCTAAAAAAACAAAATTTTTCGCAGTAACGGCACAGACACTATTTCAAGTTTACTTCATTACAAATGAATATGTGTTTTTTGCAACCTAATGATATTGTTAACATATCTGCGATTATTTCTGCTGTAGGCATGTATGAAAGCACAATATAATTTTCTTTTATTTTATCACGAATAAAATGATATTTAACATGTATGTGCTTAGTGCGTTTGTGAAAAATATGATTTTCTGACAATTTTATCGCACTTTGGTTATCGTTAAAGATAGTCATCGGCAAATGAAGATTTAAGAAACTACAATTGTCATTTGCGTTAAATACTTCTACACATAGCGCTTTTAACCCTTCAGGACACGGGTGAAATTTTAATCCATAAAGGAACGGGTCGGGTCTTACAGACCGAAAAGAAAATTATATATACTTTAAATTAAAAAAATGTATTTTTACTATATAACTAAATGAACATTTTACTATCTATGTTTAATAAAAAAAACAAAGTTTTAATTTCTGAACACATCAACAATAATAAAAATATAAAATAACTTTTTTTGGTCGATAAATGTTAAATACCCTGTAGAATTTTCACGATTTAAATTTCGTCAGCACATACATGACATACATATCTAGAATGTTCTAAACAAACATATTTTTTACAAATTTTGCATTGAAAACGCGTTTTGCGATCTTTACAAAAATTACAACGACCTCTTTTATTACCCTCGATAGCTACTGGTGCAGGTTCCTGGACGCCGCTAAGTTTTGCAGCACGGTTTCGTATTTCTCTAGTTAAATATGGAGATGTAACTCTTTCTTTCATGTGTTACATTCCCAATTGAATTCCAAGCTGTTTTAGGAATAGCCTTCTCTGTTTTCCTGATGGTGATGAAGAATCATTACTCCTTTATATTATAAAAGCGTTAATCGCGGACACGTTCAATAAATCATAGAAAATTACCATCGGCCATCTCCTGGTTTTTCTGGCAACATTATATGTGGCACAAAGTTGATCCACTACATCAACACCACATTTTGTCATATTATAAAATGTAATCATTTCCGGTTTATTTTCTTCACCAGTGCTTTCATCGATAGAGTCATCATGATGCATCGTAGACAAAAGAATAACATGTTTGTTCTTTTTTGGTTTATAGGAAGCAATGGTCATATTTTCAGTAAACCCAAACATACTTGACTTTTCTGGTCTTGCCATGGAGATGAATTCATTCGGTATTTGCCGCTTATTTTTCCGCATAGTACCGACAACCGTCAACTTATGGTTTACTAGTAAATTATCAGCACATTCCACCGGAGTGAACCAATTGTCCATGGTAACGTTGCGGTTTGATTGCGCAACACATCATAGGCTGAGTTGCTTACTCTGTACGGCTCATCTGGCTGCTTACCTGCATAGATTTCTAAGTTTAGGGTGTAAAACGTTCGAGCATCGGTCAATGAAAAACTTTTAACCCATATCGAGCAGGCTTGTTGGGAATGTACATCCTGAAGCTGCAGCGACCTCGAAAAGCAGCCAACATTTGGTTGATGGTTGAATATTGTCCGATAGAATAACTTTTCTGAAAATTTCTTACAATGGCTTCAAAAAGCTGTCTAATGGGCGCGAGATTATCTTCTCGTTTACGTTCCTTCCTAGTATGTTTGTTGTCAAATCGTAGGCATTGCAGCAAAAATCGGAATCTTCTTAAAGCCATTGTAGCAGGAAAAATGTCTACTCCAGTTCCATAAGTTGCCCAGTACTCAAAAACAGATGTTCGGCCCCCATGGTATACTCCAGTCAAATATAGTAGACCAACCAAGGCTTTCAGCTCAGTTATACTAGTTGGTCTTACATCAGAGCTGTCTTGGTAACGGTTGGCAATTGTTTCGATATATAAGTTAGTGCACTCTACAATGTTCGTGATAATATCCGTGTCAAAAAATAACTCCCAACACTCTTTCTCCGTAGATGCCTTTTTTGCATTGTCAATTACTCCTGGCAATTTGGATATTATGTTGTGATGTCTAGTTCTCACGTTTTTTGGATGGCACATTTTATTCCACTTAAATCCATCTTTGGCTTTATAATATAAGTGAGCCCTTTTACCACGCGATATGCTCGGCGAAGGGTTTTTAATTTCGTCTAACGTAGTAATCTCCTGTTCTGAATCGGTATCGTGATCGCTGTGCTCACATGTCCTTTCATCTGCACGGAGTCATCAGATTCTTCAATACCATATTCCTCCTCTGTAGACACCTCATCATACAACTTCTGCAGCCAATTAATATCTTTTGTGTACGGATCTGCCATTTTTAAATCTAAAATGTTACTATTTTCACTTTTTTACGTTCACATTTTTCAAAAAAAAACTTACCAGAAAGAATGGGTTGGGTCTATCAGGACGAAACAAGCGATAGCACCTAAACGAAATATTGCACAATACTGATGTATACAATGAATTATAGCGTCCTACAAGGAGAAGAGGTACTTAGTCGGGTGAAGCCGGCCGAAGTCGCGTTCGCGCGGTATGTCACATGGAAAACAGCTATGGGCCTGTCAGACCCGACCCGTGCAATGAAGGGTTAAATACAATGACTCTTTTGTTACTTCACATATACCGATATATTGAGCTTCGGCGGAACTTAAAGCTATAGTTTTTTTGCTTTTGACATTCCCAGGATACTGGACCTCCCGCTAACATGAAAATATAGCCATAAAATAATTTTCTATCGATTTCATTGTTAGCCCAGTCAGCATCCACAATACCAGCTATAGGATGGGCTTACTTGATTTTTTGAAAATAATTCCCATATCTTTTGTTCCTTTCAAATATTTAAGCACTCTTTTAGCACTCACTCAATGGTCTTTAGTATGACTATTATTGAAATGGCTTAGAAAAGAAACAGCAAAAGATATATCTGGTCTTGTGCAAACTGCAAGATACATTATAGATCCTATCAATTGCTGATACGGTACATCAACAAATTCTCCAACAACTCACAATTTTTGATTTTGCTCTAATGGAGTACCTACCGCATTACATTTTGACATTTCAAATCTATCAAGTACCTTCTCAATATATTTTTCCTGACTAATTTTTAATTCGCCTTTTGATCGATCTCGATCAACCTTTATTCCGAGAATATTCGAAATTGGTCCAAGGTCTTTAATGTGAAAATGCTTATTTAATTAAATTTTTAAATGTTTTGCCTCTTGGTGACCATTGTAGAAAATAAGAAAGTCATCAACATAAAGTGCTATAATTATAATGGAAACCGCAAAATTTTAAAAGAAAATACATGACTCTATTTTTGATTGCACAAAATTTAACTCTAATAATACATGATATGCTTTTTCATACCATAATTTGGCGGATTGTTTAAGCCCATAGAGAGCCTCTTTTAATCGACAAACTTTGTTTTCTGACCCTGACTCTATAAAACCTTCTGGTTGACTCATATCGATTTCTTGGTCAATGGCACCATTTAAAAAATCGCTTTCCACATCTAAGTGATCAGCCTCTAAGTTTAATTCAGCTGTCATTGCTAATAATAGCCTCAAATTACTAAATCTGATAACTGGAGAAAAAGTTTCAGAATAATCTACTCCATATTTTTGAGTAAACTCCTTTGCTACAAGCCTAGCTTTATAAGTCATTATATCTCCATTCTGATTCCTTTTAATTTTAAGAACCCACTTATTTTTAAGAATGTATCTATTATTAGGTTTATCGACCAATTCCCAAGCATTGTTTGCCTTGAATGCTTCAAGTTCATTTTTAATTGCTTTTCGCCATTCTACACTTCGCGAGCTTGACAATGCTTCGGAAATGGTTGTTGGCTCTAATTCATCTGATATAGTTAACATAGCAAAATCAGAGTCGTAATTAGTAATACAGTCACCATACCTGTCCGGTTTTCTTATTACACGTTTAGGATATCTGGATTCAACATTTTCACTTTCACTCTCACTTGACTCATTTTCGTTTTCACTAACTAGCACATCACTATTTTCTCTTGATTGACTTCTTCTTCTTCTTGAAGATGGGAAGCCTCAGCTGGCATATCTTCTAAGTCGGCATCATCACCTTCATTCCCATATGTTATCTTCAACGGAAGAAATTCTGATGTAGTTGGAGCAATGGAAATCTTCGATGGGTCGTCTGAAAGCTTGTTTTCCAAAAACACAACATCCCTGGCTATTTTTAGACTATGGTTACTTTGGTCTAATAGACTGTATCCAGCACTTGCTTCAGAGTACCCGACAAAAATATACTCTTTACTTTTGTCGTCAAGTGTTTTCTTTTCACATCGGGTATATGAACATGAGCTCGACATCCAAAAATCCTCAGATGTTTCAAGTCTACCTTTTTGCCGGTCCATTTCTCTTCAGGAGGTTCACCACGTATTTTTTTAGTTGGTGAACAGTTCAAAAGATAAACTGCTGTGTTGGCAGCATCTTTTTCGGACTATTTGAGTCGATAAGCATTGAACGTGCTTTTTCAAATATGGTTCGATTGTAGCGTTCAGCCACTCCATTTTGCTGTGGAGTGTAGGGTATTGCTTGTTCATGTTTGATTCCCCGATATTTGAGGAATCTCCCCAAACGCCCGTTGCAGTATTCTCCTCCATTGTCGGTTCTCAGAATCTTAATTTTTCGTTCTGTTTGGTTTCCGACCATGGAGCAGAAGTTTTTGAAAATTTCTGGAACTTCACTTTTATGTTCTAGAAAATAACAAAATACTTTCCTTGTGCTGTCATCAATCAGGGTAAACATATATTTTTTGCGACCCCATGATTCTTACATAGATCCTACAAGGTCTGAATGGATCAAGTCAAGTTTATTTTGTGTGACTTGTTTATCCTTTTTATACGGGAAAGGTTTTCTGGCCTGCTTACCTTTAATGCAACTTTCACAGTATTATGGATTTTTATTTTCGTTATACAAAACACCAGTGGCCAGACCATTTTCAGCAACGCCATGCTATAATGATTAAGGTGACCTAGGCGTCTGTGCCATAGCATCTGAGAATCTAGAGATTTCGCAACATTCGCAAACACATTCATGACATCTAATTTATACAAGCCATTCACATTTGCTGCAGTAGCTACAGGTTCTCCCTTAATACTACAGTTACCTTCATCAATTATTCTGCATCCTTCTGCGTCAAAATGCACACAATGTCCCTTTGAAAGCATTTCATTCACTGACAACAAGTTCACTGACAGATTTGGTACATATTTAATTTTTGATATATTCTGCACAGTTCCATTGTGTTTCGACTTCACAATACTATTGCCAGTTCCACTCACAGACAGTTTAGCATTATTTTCCACGAATACGTCCTGCCCCGAGTCTTCATCCGTTAGATTGGAAAGAAGTTCTCTGTTTCCAGTCATGTGGGAAGAGGCACCACTATCAACATACCAGGTTGTTTCATGTATACTATTGATACTTAAAGCTGTCGCGAACAAAGCTTTCCGTGCACCTTGGCTATTCTTATTTTTGATTGCCTTTTCACAAGTATCTGGAGGACTCTTCTTCATTTGAGGGCAATGATTTTTATAATGTCCTTTCTGTTTACAGCCCCAGCACCATGGAGATTTTTTAAAATTCTTTGCGACAAGTGCACAGTCACCAGTATGTTTCCTATTCTGCCATTTTTGTCCTGCAGTAATTTCGTCTTAACGAAGTCCGACGTTATGTCCACAACTGAATTTTCCAGTGCCATAATTATTGGCTCGTAGTCCACTGTTAGTCCCTGCAGCATGATAACGCCTAAAAACTCATTATCTAGCGGTTTTCCAATTGATGAAAGTTTTTGGGACAAAGACATGACTTCGTTGACATACTCTTCCATTGTGCCAAAATTCTCTTACTTTATGGAGTACAAATTCCTTAGGAGACCTAGTCGCCTATGAAGTTCTTTGTCTTCAAATGCTTTTTCAAGAGCTTTCCACGCTTCGCTAGCAGTTTGCGCTTGCATCACATGAGGAAACGTCGACTTGTCCAGAGAAAGAATTATTTTTGAAAGAGCTTTCTCTTCACGACGTGCTCTTATATTAGCATCCACCGTAGGCTCCCAATGTTCAGTTATACAGTTCCAAAGTCCGCCTAACTTTAATAACGCACTTATCTGGAACTTTCAGTCGCTATAATTCTCACGGCCTTTAAGTTTTTCAACACTCATTCCGAAATTTAAACTTTCGTTTACCGCCATTTTATTTTTTATTACGATGACGACGCAAACGCACAACCTCGTACAATACCGAACTATCGCGCTTTCTTAAACCACTCTTGCAAGCCCTGGGCCCATAGCCTGTCACAATTTGACGATGCAGGGAATGAGTGTTTAAGAAATAACACAAAAAGTCAATTGAACAAAGGTTTACTGTTTATAATACTAATAAAGGAATACAACGTGCTATGCCTATATAATCTTAACAAACGACTAAACTACTATAAGAATTTTCGTATGGTCACACACCAAAAGAAGTGTAACATAATCCGATTTCTTTCAGTGAAGCAATTAAGTTAAACTATATGCTGAAGTGTGCAGGCACCATTTTTATGTAATTTATTACCTATAAGGGAAACCATAAAGCATCTTAATATTGGAATATACAACACACGTTACATTTGATGGACACATCTCAGACACATTCACCATTAACGCGGGCGAGCTTCAGGACTCAATACTTTCACCTACTCTGTTCCTCATCTATATTAATGACCTGCTGACCGAAACGAGTCATCTAGTTTACCATTTTGCAGATGACAGTACCCTTGTTTCCCAATTTAGATCAGAAAAACCTTTACCAGCCACTGAGAGTCAGATTACAGCAATTAATCTAGACCTGGAGAAAGTTCGAACTTGGGGCGATAAAAATTTGGTCCAGTTCAATGCAGCAAAGACGCAAGCAGCCACGTTTACCAAGAGGGCCAATACGGCGGGCCCAGACATCATTATGGCAGAATCGATCATTCCTTCATCCTTGTCAATCGGACACCCAGTAGTCCCTCATTATAGCAGGATCGCAAATCGGACTACTGGGTATCTCGGTCAACAGCGATATGTCCTGGCATGACCACGTTGCTAACATTGCAAAATCAGCCTCCCAGAAGCTTGATGCGCTATTTCGCAACAAAAAACTGTATATACCGCAGCATTTGCTCCTGCTCTACAAAGCGCAAATAAGACCGTGCTTAAAATATTGCTCACACACCCTAAAGCTACTAGATTCCATTCAGAAGAGAGCTGTGCATCTCGTCGGCGACCCGAAGTTGACCCGGAATCTAGATAGTCTGGAACACCGCAGACATGTGGCCGAGATGTCTCTGTTTTAGAGATACTTTTACGGCAGATGTTCCCAGGATTTAGCCCACCTTATCCCGCCCCTGGCAACGTCTCTCAGACAGTTACGACAGATAGCAAGAGCGCACCGGTTCGTCGTACAACTAGGAAACACCTAGAACATCCCTTTACAATAGCTCCTTTGCCTGGTGCATTGCATCACTGTGGAACTCACTCCAGGACATCTGTTTCCCCCTAATTACAACCTACACCTATTCAAGAACCGTGTCAATCAACATCTTCGCACACACACCGCTCGTCGAGCGCCATAGAGTCTCCCTTTAGTGTGTGTACAACTGTTATAAAAAAATAAAAAAACTTGAAGGAAAATGTAAAAGCTTCGATTTATAGGTAAGAAAAAAAAGCTTTCTCCTTTTTTTGTCAAAAAATATTTTGCCATGCAATTTTCAGACGAAATTAAAGTTGTATTGTAGGTCGACGATGCTTTTATATATGGTGAGCGAGTTAAATGTAAACTTTTCACCATTTCGAATTTCATAACATTAATCTCGCCTTATTGAAGTTTTCACTTCTGTGAACCTCAAGACACCACAGACAATTTTTTTTGATAAATTCGTTTATATCTTCCTTCCTAAAAGCGCTTGGCTCCTCCTCTATATTTATTTGATTTCTGACATGTTGCCAATTTAGGAAATATGACGTTTACCGAGGCTTTCCCAATAATGTTGTAAAACTTCAGCATCCAAGTACATGTGAGCCTAAAAGCTTTCTACTTTTTAGGCGAAATAGGTCGATTATATTTCTTCCTGATAAGGTTATTAGTATATAACACAAATTTAATTGACATAAATATTGAGAATATACGTATTAAAATTTAAATTATATTCCATATTCATTACTAAGACACATTTAAAAACTTTTTGTACAAGTATGTATTCTACGGTGCAAATTAATCAAACGCTATCAGAAAAGGCATGCCAGGGTAAATATTTCCAAGCAACACGCCATTCTCATGCAAATAAGGAATAATATTGCCTCAACTTTATGGAATGACAGATAAAATTTCAGAAAGCTGCCGGTTATGTGCTATTAACAAATTACACTCCGTAGATTAGAAGAATAATAAATTCCCTTCTTATTTGTCTAATGTAAATTCTGCTTATCTATGCCAATGTCCAAGCAATTTATCAGACGACATTTAAGTTGTATTGTAGGTCGGCGAAAATTCCTGCAAATTGCTGCATGAGTACAACGCCTTAATTAACTCTTGTGTCAATAAATCAATGAAGTAAATAAATATATTCGTAGATTCCTAACCGGAACCAGTGGAATATGATGAAATGGTATAAAAAAGATATAGGTACTAGCGATTCAGTCTTGTTGAGTAATTATTTTCCCATTCTTGGGGTTTTCGTACTATAGACTGAATAGGGAACTTTGTCTATTATTTGTTTATTTGTTTTATCATAAATTGAAATTTCCCATGGCTTAATCCGCTTTGTACTAAGAAGGGAAAAAAAGATGACCTTAGCCTGGGCTAACTATACTCTAACAAATAAAAAATAAAATTAATTAAATTACATTACTGTAGTAAAAATTGGAACAAATTAATTGAAATTGAAAAGCTTGATCAAGCGATCTTCCTCAACTCCAAATATATGGGCGAAAAGTGAGTTCGGTCGAGAAGCTTTCTGTGTAATGGAATGTAAGACCTGTTGAGATTGACCTGAGTGTTGAGGCAATGGTTATTTGTGCGTAGCTCGCTGTGGATCTCTATAAGTTTTTAGATGAAATGTTGTGCAAGATCTTTGAATCGGAATGAGGACTGAAGTTGTGGTTATGATTTCGCAAATGTTCTCCGAACGCAGAGTAATTTCTGTTCAAATGTTCATTAATACGGACCTTTAAAGGTCTACATGTCCTACCGATGTAGGTGCACTCGCAAGAATTGCGTGACAGCTTATAAATACTACTTTTTGAGAGAGTATCTATACTCAATATGTAGGAGTAAACTTAGTAATATCCTTAATCAGGCTATATGTGAATTGAGCTAAGTAATAAACAGGTGTGTTAGTGAAACTTACCACTGGTCTAATTGGTGTATGAATTTTATGGATCTTAGATTTTTCCTAGCATCATTTTCTTCAAAAAACGGTTTGAAATGTTTGGTGAACCTGTGACTTTCTTTATAAAGCTATTAAAAGGGTTATTAGGTAAATGAGAAAATTTATTATCGACTAAGAATGTCCCAACTTTAGAAATGTAGTCAATCTTTTTAAAAATAACTAAGCAATTGCCTTTGTCGGCCAAAGAAATAAAGAGGTCTTCATTTTTGACTTTTAATTTGAGTTTTTTCAAAGTTTTGAAATAGAAGTACGAGTGTTTAATTTTGATAAATTTTTCTTTGAGTTATAAAGAATGTGAAAATCATTGCGAATTATTTTTTTTTGATGGTAGAATCATTGGAGAGATTTGTTCAACCATAACATCAAGCTTAACCGCGAACTGCAAAACATCCAGAAAGTGAAGGTCTCAAACAGTGTTTAAGCCCTAAGTTTAAAAGCTCAAGCTCGTCCGTGTCAAAAACTGTGTCGGTCAAATTCTTGATTCTCTCATGAAATTTAAAATTTGAGAATTTCTTAGAAGCGAAATTGAATCTCTGCAAGTTAGAATTGACTTTTTGTTTAATGAGAGCATCAAGCCTTGACTTTACTCTTGAAAATTTAAGATATTTAGCATCACAAAATTCATCGGAGATGTTATTAGAAAATTCAGAGAAGCGATCAAGACCAAGTTGTCATAATTTTTCTTCAGTTAGCAGTTGATCAAATCTAACCTAGCATGTACGCAACATAGTAATGAAACAATCTTTGTATATCATGCAAAATTTAATCCAAAGGGACTTCTATAAAGAACGTAACAGAACGCTTTCGGTCGTAGCCCTACTCTTCATTTAATTCGCTAGAAAAGCCGGTCCATGGAGCTGAATTATTGGTATATAAATGAGGGTACAATGGCCCAGACTGGTATCCTGTGTAAAAAAACCTTCCTCACACGTTTCAAATTCATTCATTAATTTATCAGTTTATTTAAATGGTTTTAGCAAGCAACAGATGTCATTGTATTTCACTTTTCCGGTACCAAAGAGAGGGAATATTCATTTAATATATTAAATATGGGCATAGAAATGTCTATAATATTTACAAGAATTAACATCTCAGCTGAGAAAAATAATTGGAGAAGCGAGGTAACCAGACCAAGATTTTGAGCTTAATTTAGACCAAATTGATGAAATTTATTGGATTTAAGTCAGCACTGGCCTAAAATAAATTTACTGCTGCCAAATAGCAGGAAAGAAAAAAGCAGATATTACTGAATCATATGAGTTCTGCAATTATCGTAATTTGTAGCCAATAAAATCTAATATTTGCCTTGAAAACGCAGAAAACTCTTTCCCACATCCCTTCATTCTCTAACGTTTACGGCCACCCAGGCAATTAATTAATTGGTCACAACTAATCAGCATTCCAAATAGACTGCGTGTTATGTCTGAGGCCCCCTGGGGCCCGAGGTGACCCGCACGGGCATAATATGATCCTCGATGACACATGATGCCGTACGTTCATGCATCTTGTCCCCAGTTGCGCGCCACACCTTCGCTCTTCGTGACTTAATACATTTATTTGCGACCGGCCGTCACACAACAGTCATGCCACGGGGGCATTTTTTAGATAGGTAAAATGATACCGAGAAGATGATGAAGCTATTTGTTTTCGAATTCGATGTAAACCAATTTCAAGCTTGATCGTGTTCGGATGTTGGGTTCAACATAATAACTAAAGGCAAACAAATTACATAGGACATCCATAATGTCTCGCATGTTAGCTATTTGCATAGTATTCACCTTTATTTTGCATACTGCTGGTCATTATTAAGTAGCAGATTTCACTTGGTATAAGCTTGATAATATTGTTTAAATTTTAGTGCTTCTAAGATATGTACATTTTTGTGAGATAGAAGAAATTTATATATTTATTTTTATTAAAGAACTTACGGGGTTTTTCCGCTTGAATGGCACTAGAAGTATATGTAATAGGTACCCAAATATGGCATCACAAAATGTTTGCAAGTCGTTTTGGCATAATTGAAGCCAATTCTTATTTAGCGTTTCAGTATTTTAAATGGGACGTAGCCATCAAGCATTCCGACTTTATGGAAGCTCTTGCCCGTCAACGTATCAACAACTCTTGGAACATAATCCAGAACGACCATTATTACCAAGAACAGTCGCTGTACAAGTAGACGGAAAACGCCTCGAGGGACCTCATACACTTATTGCTTTAATTCAGAATAAGGAGCGTCAAGGTGCGTATCGATTATGCATGGCTGCCGCGCGCTTTATCATGTAAAGCGCGCCAAACTTTGAAGGTGCGTATCGATTATGCGTAGCTATCGCGCGTATCTGGTGTTCCATTCCCCATTGCGTTGATGGATAAAAGAGATATACCGCAAACGAATGCAGTATGGGGTGCGACTAATGAAGAATATGAGATTTGAAGCTGTTGATGAAACCATTAAGAATTTTACAAGACTTTCAACTGAAGACTTTGAGTTCTTGAAACACTTGATCGAGCCCAAAGTGAAAAAAATTAACACTAATTTTCGAGAAGCTATTACAGTAACCAAAATATTGGCTATAACAATTAGCTCCTGGAGATTTATATATCAGCCTACAATACCTATTCCGAGTTTCGAAGCCATCTATCGCCAGAATCATCCCTGAGGTTTGTCAGGCGATCAGTGAAGCTTTGAAGGAATGGGTGAAGGCAAAGACAATAGTATTGTCTTTGGTGAAGGTGAGTGGTAAGAATCACACATTCAATAAGTAGTGTTTATAGTTATCCAAATTCAAGTGACACATTTAATAAGTGGCGTATTTAATTATCCAAATTGAATGAATTTATTACACACTGGAATGTAAGCTGAGGCGGTCTAGTTGGGTCTTTATTCAAAATTGTCTGCATGGAACGCAATAATCATCCGAAAGTCGGATGCATCACGAAGACATACTGTAATACGAGATGGATCGGCCGATGAAGAGGTCGATTTTAATATAGTCGTCTACGCCTGTAAAGGATCTTAAAATGCTCCTTAGTAGTGGTATTATAGACCTTGGCAAGAAGGGTTTATGATGTCATATGCAGCCGATAGATCCACAAAGGCAACTCCGGTTTGATTCCCCTCTTCGAAACCCCTCTCGATGTGTTCTATCAAAGCCAGTACCTCTCCCGTACACGATCTTCCCGGTCGGAAACCTCCCTGTTGTGGAATCAGTTTCTGGTCTACAAAATTCTGGATTTTATTGAGTGTAAGCCGTCCATGGAGTTTGAATAAATGGCATAATAGCGAAATAGGTCTATAGCTACTTGCGGAGTTACGGTCTTTACCAGGTTTGGATAATGCGATTATCCTTGATTTCCTCCAAGATTTGGGAATTTGTTTGGTCAGGTAACAGGTATTCACTAGTATGAGGATCTACTGTATTGTAGTACCAAATTGTTTAATCTGCTCTGTGCACATGTTATCCACTCCGGCAGCCTTCCTATTTTTCAGGCTATTGATGGCCTCATTAAGGTCTGGAGTCCTGAACGGTGTCTTGAGAAGTGGGGCCTCGCTTTCTAGATTTTTGCTAATTTTACCTACCCTATGTTTGGGATCAGTTTTTCCGTTAAGTAGTAATTGATGGGCAATTTGATCGGCTGTGACATTACTGGCTTGTTTATGTTCTCTTGGGTCAGCATTGAGTTTCTTGAACATATTCCACGCTATCTTACTACTGTGAATCATGTCCAGCTTTTCGATTGTCTCGATCCATAGGAATAGCAGAGGCACGAGCGCAATGTATCAAAGTAGAGAATTTCAGTGCCACCAATATGAAAACATTAAGACAACTTTCAATCATAGTGGAGAAAACTGACATACAAACCACTCATGTAATTGAGATAGCCATAGAAGGCCTCAGGAAAAGCCTATCAAAAATCGTAAAAAGACACGGTCATAAGAGGAGCGACGAATCTGAGCTGGTGGGACAACGAGGTGCAAGAGGTCAAGACGAGTATAAATAGAGCTAGGGCAACCTGGCAGCTCTCTAAAGGGTTGGAAAGTGAGGAACAGGTCAAGCAAAAAGAATGTAAATATAGAAAACTACGGAACAGCTACAAAAACCTCATCAAGAAGAAAAAAAAGGAATCGATTGACAAGCAAATTGATGACATGGCGCGGGAGCAACCCTGGGATCGTGTCTGGAAATTGATAGGGAATGGTCAAACAGATAACAAGGTAAAACTGCCAACTATACAGGGAGAAATTGTAACTCAAGAGGACTACGACCAATTTCTCATTAATAAATATCACCCGGAAGTCTCAGACTTAGAACTGCAACAACTAACAGCGACGGACGAGGTAATGAAAGGGAAAATTAAAGCGGCAGGTATTTGACAACAGCAGAGATCGACGACGTAGTCGACAACCTAGATAATAAAAAGGCAATAGGACCCGACGGCATATCCAGCAGGTATGCCAAACTGATTTGGGAAGTAAAAGGGCCGTACCTGACGCGCATATTCAATGCATGCATGGGACTGGGGTATTTCCCAACGCAATGGAAAAAGGCAAAATTAGTGTTAGGCCTATAAGCCTACTCCCGGCATTCGGAAAAATTCTAGACAAAGTCATAAACATAAGAATGCAGAACACATTGGAGTCAAACAACGCCCTTAGCCCCAGACAGTTTGGTTTCAGGAAAGGCAGGGGAACGATCGACGCAGTCGAGGGACTTGTGTCCGAAATAAATAGACACAGAGAGGAGAAACTACACGTGGTACTGATACTGCTGGACTTGAGCAACGCGTTCAACTCTGCATGGGCGCCGGCAGTGATGGAGAGCCTTAGCAGACTAGGGACACAAGCAGGAACCGAATGCATGGTGTGGAGCTTTTTGAGACACAGGACAGTGGAAGCATAACCAAGGAAATACATCGGGGCTGCCCTCGGGGGTCCAGTCTGGGACCGACGCTTTGGCTGATCATAATGGAGCAATGGCTTAGGATAATGGACGCCGCATCGAACAAGGTGCACGTAGAACAGGAAAGTCAAGTAGCGTACCAAGCCTACGCAGATGATCAGGCAATAGTGTTGGCAGCTAAATCTGTCAAAAGGCTGGAAACATCATGAAATATTTTGAGCAGGGAGCTGGCAAATTGGAGTAGTGGCAATAAGCTTAAGTATAATATGAACAAGACCGACATTCTATTCATACCGGCAGGTGGTACAAAAATACGACCACCTGTGATAAGATGGGGACAGGCAATACTGCCACTGTCGGAAATGGTACGTTATTTGGGCCTTACGCTTGACCGGCTATTTCTTTTCTTAGAACACCTCAAAAGAGTTAGAACAAAGGCGGGCATATCTCTAACTAAATTAAATGGAATGATGCGGAGGAGAAATATTTGGAGTAAGTCCATGATGAAAATTATATGGGAAAGAGCAATAAAACCGGCGGTGCTGTATGGGGCAGAAGTTTGGGGCAAAAAAGCCACTGACACACGGGTGAAAAAACAACTAGAAGCAATACACAGGACCGTCTTGATGGGTCTGTGTTCCTGTTATAGGACGACGGCAACAAGTGCGCTCCAGGTACTAAGCGGGGAAACACCATTGTGGATAGAGGCCCAGGTACGTTATGAGGCAAGTAAAGACGATAAAATTAAGAGGGGAAGGACGCAGGAAGAAGAAAGACCGAAACCCCAAAATAGAATCAGATGGGCAAATGACACGACGGATCAGATGAGAGAACACTTCTCCACGCCTGATACGGTAAAGGTATGGGTGGATGCATCTGTCAGGGGTGACGCAGAGGGACTAGGGGCGGTTATAAAATATAACAACGTCATAATGGAATACACGGAGAGCAATAGGAGAAACAGGACATGCCTGGAGGCAAAACTGGAGGCGGTGAGGTTCGGGCTACAGACATGTAGCCGTACAGTACAGGAACATGCCAAAAAAATCTGGATAATCACTGACTCAAGCATGGCAATGAACATCATTAACGACCACCAGACGCCCTACAAGACAGCAGGGCTCATCCAAAAACTAATCGAGAGGTTAAACCCACGCAAGGCTTAGGAGCAAACAAAGTCTGGATAGGGCCGAACAACAGGAGCTTAGGGATGATCTTGTGTGGGAGAATAGGACTAGGGCAAAAAGAAGGAGAGAGGCACGTGCAAAAGATATGTGGCAAAGGGCATAGGAACTGGATTCAAAGGAGCGCGATGTGTTCCGTGTATGCAACTATGTTGGCAAAGGACTGCTACCACTTACAAAAAAGGGGTGCCAGTTAGCATCCGGACATGGTAATTTCAAGGCGTATCTGTTCCGCTTCAATAGAGGGGGAGTAATGAATGGGGTGTGTGAATGCGGTGAAAATGAGGAAGAATATGTGAGGCACATAATGTGGAGGTGCATGTAGCCGACCAGAGTGGATGCTGAAAGAGACAGTCTGGCCTTCCAACTTCGAGATCAGCAGGGGGCGGGTGTCGCAGCGGAAGTAGTGGCACTCAACGAGTTCGCTGAACAGATTCTAGAGGAAGAGACACTGTAAATATTGCACAACAAACCAATAAATGGCAAGGGGGAAGCTGGCAAGCGAAATAGAAAGTGTAAATAGAGATGCAAACCATACATGAATATGCAGTTTATGAATCCCAATTATATAGCTGTAATGATTTGGTGATTTAGCGGTTAATATGATAATAATTATAATAGATAGCATAGGTATTTCATAATATAATCATGGGAAATAGGTATAGTGTATTGTAAATATAAAAGCGAATTGCGAACGGCACAAAAGTTGCAACATTGTAAAACTAAAATTAAAAGGACTCCTATGGTATGGGGATTGTTTTTCTGGAAATATTCTTAACTATCTCAGCAAACCGCTCGTAGTTCTCGGGAACTCGGGAACAGATTCCAGTCCATCCACGGCGTCATTCAGAGTCCAGCAAGGTCAGCCCAGTTTGCCTTCCGGAAATTAAAGCGCCTTCTGAAAGGTATCGTTTGTAGTCTTATATCTGCGTAGACGTTTATGCCGATAGGTCTATGCTGTGTCTTGGGGAGAGGGTCGTAGACCTTGGTACATCTAGCCTCATTTATTTAGCATATAAAAACTAAAAACTAAATTGATTATTTATGTATCGAATATTTCAAATGATGAACTAAATTTAATAAAAAAAAATATGTTTAAAAACATGACATATTTTCATATATTTAACCTGGAATTAAGAAGACGTTTAACACACTTTTGGAAATCTACATGCAGCAAAATGAAAAATGGGAAATTTAAAAGCGACACTAATTGCAATTATTATTCATTCACCCGATTGGTATCGATCGGTTACTGCTGCAATTCCTAAAATATTTCTTGATCTGCCCATCTGACATTCGTTGAAGACGCAGAGCGGTTGGAGCATCGATTTTATCATTCTAATACTAGAATTCGATAATCGAATTCTATCAATCATAGAATGACCGATTATTTTTCATTCGAATGCGTCCATCGCTAATTAGACCACCACTTCAACTTCTGCATGCACGAAACCAGTGTTGCCATTTAAACGTTCGGTGTAAATAGGGTCTAATGGAGCTTGTTGATGAGTGACCTAAGAGAATGGTTGGTATTTTGCAATGCTTTTAGTATATTTTACAAAAGTATTTTTTCCAATTTTTACTTATTGAATTTTAAAGTAACGAAAAATCTGCCACACTCCATAAAATGATTTCTTCTTTCCATATATTTTTTAAAAGTCGAACTGGGCAGATATCTGAATTTTTTTAGCTCAAGGGTGCATTTATTGCTTTCTTCTTGAGCTCTTGTTGCGAAAATTGGGGTATTTTCGATTCTTCTAGTTTCGTTACCAAAATTATCATATTCGATCTGAAAATAAGTGGTAAAAGCCACAGAACTTATTTTTCTTTTGGCTGGTATTGCTTGCAGTTCCTTTCTTTCCGTGTTTCTTGCTCTCTGGCCGCTCTAAAGACAAAATCTTCGAAGGGATTGAACTCCTATTTTGGTTTCGCACCGGGTAGGACTGGCTGGTGTACCCAGAAAGTGCACTGCGTTTATTCTCTCCGCGAATTTCGGATCAAAATTACTATTGATAGGCTTGCTTCTCACATATCTAGTGATTAGTAAAGGCCGATTAGCGCTTTTTAGCTACAATTTTTCAGTTTCCGGGGATGGACCTCCGGCTTTTTTCACGCTAAAAATGGACCAGGACGACGACTGTTCGTCTTCACACTCGGAAGACATCCGGTCTAATGTGCCGAATGAAAAGGTGCTGACTAAATGCAAATATATACATACTAAGCTGGCCAAAAATACTGCAAGTTGCACAGATTGTGCAAAAAGCCACACAGAGCTTCAAAGCATTTCAGGCAAGAGCACGCAAACTGTTATTCTCCAACTCAGTAAAGCAATCGATCACTTAATCGCCTTACACCAATTAAAACCATCGTCCTCCCAAGCCAGGAAGGACATTAAACCTAGAATAGACACCGGCAGAGCTGGTGTAAAGAAAAGCCGGAAAGAAGAACCTAAGCCTATGGAAATATCAAGCGAAGATAGCAGAAAGAGGGCTGCAAACAGCCCCCTTGACACCAGTACTATAGTTAGCGATGCGGAGAGCAGAAAATCTGCCGATTTTTCTGTTCCCCTGGTAAGCGATGCGGACAAAATACCATTCAAAACGCCTTACAAAACGCTAGGGCTCAAGAAAAATATAAGGGTTGTAAACCTGGACTTCGGGGCGTCCACTAGCGTCCCCACACACAACCGGTTCGACGTCCTCTCCGATCTAGAGGACGATAGCAGCACAATCTCAACTTCAGCCCCCGAAAAAAGGACTACAAATCGTACTAGCTCAAGGCTAAAGAAGAAAGCCCAGGTCTCCCTCAAAACTAAACCGGGCCCACCACCCCCCATAGTGCTCCAGGGTAAATTCGCGAGCCATAAGAAACTCCAGGAGGATATGCAGAAAATGCATATCACTAAATTCTCCATCAAATATGCTAAGAATAGCACAATAATATACATTGAAAGCGAAAAAGACTGGCAAGTGTTTAAGCGAAACTGTGATAATGAAAATCTCCGCTACCATTCATATGCGGAGAAAAATCAGAAAACTCTAGCCTATGTACTCCGCGGACTCGGCGGCGACATTCCAATAGCTGAAATAAAAAGACAGCTACAAGAAGAATATGAATACGCAGCCAAGAACGTCTTCGAGATACGAAAAACACAAGTACCTCTATATCTGGTCGTACTCGACGCGTCTGTAACTTTAAGAAAACTGCAACACGACATCAAGACATTAATGAATATCAAAGTGTCATGGGAAAATAGGAGAAGCACCAAACCTATAATGCAGTGTCGAAGGTGCCAAGGACATGGACATTCCATGACATACTGTCGACGAGACTTTAAATGCTCGAAATGTGGCATGGAGCACGAGATCACATCTTGTACCTCAGATGTGATCAAATGCGCCAATTGCGGAGGCCCACACAGGGCAATCAACCCCGAATGTTCAGTCTATATTTTCAAATTAAATCAGCTACAAGCCTCTACTGCCGCAAAAACACCGATTAACAAAAATAGTCTTGTTCCCGCACCCTTGCCCGCCACGCCGGCCTGGCAGGGGCAAGGTCATCAGAGTCAAGGCCAGGGTATAAAATCAAGAGCCCCACCCCCGCAGAAACAGCAGGAGAGACGCCC
>MU183983.1:81196-106735 GCA_016904865.1 Pissodes strobi
GAGCTTCGATTTAATTTTCGTTCTCAAATTATAATAGTTCACGATCTATTTAAGAAAATTCTTTGAATAGACGAAGTCACCTTTACCACATTCAGCATATTCAACCGACATAACACACGTTGAGTAGTGGAAAATCACGGGAAATTTCAATACATTAAATACCAAGGAAGGACTAGTCTTCATGTCTGGTGTAACATACTCAATATCCGAATTGTTGGGCCATATTCTATAATGGAACCTTAACTGGACAACGATACCTAAATCTTCTTTAGAATGATATTGAGGCCATTTCAGACCAATAACCACTGGAAATTTATGGCAATATAATTTGGCAACAGGATGAAGCATGCAGTTCGTCAAGTTTTGCGATATCCTAATGAAATTTACGTTGAATGGATTGGACCCTACGGAACCATTCGGTGACCACTTAATAGTCCCGACCTTAGGATTTTGAAGTCCTTTTTGTGGGATAATTTAAAGAATGAAACTTCGCTTATCAATAAAGAAATGAAAATGCAGAAGAAATGAGACAAGAGTTTATCAAGGAGATTAATCGCCTTCACCAAGAACTCCATACAATACCGAATAGTTTAGAAATGATTCAAAAACAATGGAGGCCATATGAGACATTTAAATAATTTATATATTGCTAAATTGTTTTTTTATGGCAGTAGCATGCACACTAAAGGGAGATCTTATGGCCCTCAACTAGTGGTGTGTGTACGAAGATGTTGATTGGCACGGTTCTTGAATAGTTGTTGGTGGTAATTAGGGGGAAACAGATGTCCAGGAAGTGAGTTCCAGAGTGATGCAGTGCGCCACACAAAGGAGCCCTTGTAAAGCGATGTTCTAGGTGTTTCCAGTTGTACTACGAACTGGTGCGCTCTTACCATCTGTCGTGACTTGTCTGACAGGCGTTGCCAGGGGCGGGATGAGGCGGGCCAAATCCTGGGAAAATTTGCCGTGAGAGTATCTGTAAAACAGGGACATCTCGGCCACGTGCCTGCGGTGTTCCAGACTATCCAAATTTCGAATCAACTCCGAGTCGCCGAAAAGACGCACAGCTCTCTGCTGAATGGAACCCAGCAGTTTTAGGGTGTGATTTGGTGCAGCACCCCAGATGTGTGAGCAATAGTCTAAGCCCGGTCTTATTTGCGTTTTGTAGAGCAAGAGCAACTGCTGCGGTGTATACACCGCGTTTTTTGTTGTAAAATAGCGCACCAAGCTCCTGGGAGGCTGATTTTGGGATGTTACCAGGACATATTGCTGTTGACCAAGACACCCAGTAGTCCGATTGATGAGGATGAAGGAATGGTCGATCCTGTCATAATGATCTCATGGTCCGCCGTATTGGCCCTCTTGGTAAACGTGATTGCTGGGGCCTTTGCTGCATTGAACTGGACCAAATTTCTGTCGCCCCAAGTTTGAACTTTCTCCAGGTCTTGATTAATTGCTGTAATCTGCTCCTGTCTGCGGTGATAAGTCTCAGTCGCTGGTAAAGGTTTTTCTGATCTAAATTGGGAAACAAGGGTACTGTCATCTGCAAAACTGTAAACAGGATTATTCGTTGCGGTCAGCAGGTCATTAATATAGTTGTGGGAGAGAGTTGGTGAAAGTATTGAGCCCTGAGGCACGCCCACGTTAATGGTGAATCTGTCTGAGAAGTGTAACTAAAAATCGGTTTTTAAGGAAACTGGCAAGCCAGCTGCAGAGAGAGGCTGGCAGTCCGAAGGACGGCAGTTTGTTGAGCAATCCGTCATGCCAAACTCTGTCGAATGCCTTCGAAATGTCCAACGCAATCGCTCGAGACTCTCCTTTGTTCTCAATTGCCCTACACCATATATGAATGACATAGGCCAATATATCTCCTGTCTTCTCTCTTTGCCAAATACGTATTGATTATCGCTGATTCTTCTGTTGTTCTCGAGTTACTTGAGTAGTTGCTGATTGACTACACGTTCCATGACTTTGGAGATTATTGGAAGCAATAGAGATGAGAACTGGTCTCGGTTGCTGCAAAGTCGCCGAGCATGACATCATTTGAGTGATTCTCGATGGCATGTGTGGCTAGAACGTGTGTTCATCGGCTCCGGTGTTAATTGATCTCAGTGGTGATACTAAGTTGTTTTAATTAAGCTTCGTGGTGCTCACTGTATATTTCGTACATTGATCTCTTATTTGGAAAGGTACCCTATCGCTTTTGGTTGTATTATGGGAGTTTTCCTTTTTGAAGCCTAAAATACTTTAAAGGTTAGAATCTAGTTCTACGTTGGTGATAAAACAGTCGCGAGGATGGCTCCTCAGAAAACAAGAAGTGGCAGTCAGTCAGATTTTACGGATGAAGCTACTGAAAGACTAATAACTAAGGTAGGTATGTGCAAATGTAATGGAGCAATTGGATTTGAGATTTAGTCAGCGCTTCGACAAACTTGATAACAAATTGTCAGAGGTTACCGCCTCGCTCAGGGGTAAGGAAGCCAGAATTGTCTCTAACTCTTCGGCAATCCAGTCCTTGGAGTCAAAGTTTGACAGCTTCCAACAATTTACAAGGAGAAATTCTTTGCGCTTTGTTGGTGTTCATGAGGAGCAAGATGAAAATGTAGCTGATATCATTGTTTTATTAATTAATGAAAACCTCAAAGTTCCTTGCAACATTCGTCGTATAGACGGCGCTTTTCGAGTGGGTAGTGTAGCAAGTACCGCCAGACCACGCCCTATTTTAGTCAACTTTCTACATAATCTGAAACGTAATGAGGTTTTTATCGAGAAAAAAACCATGAAGAATTCTGGTGTTGCGATTTTCGAAGACTTGACCAAGGGTAGATATGACCTACATTTGGCGGCTAAGGGGAAGTTCGAGAGGGATGCTGTCTGGTCTGCAGGTGGAAAGATCTTTAGATGGGATGCGGGTGTAAACAAAAAAATTGTTATTAGTCCTAATGACGCCTTTCCTTAAATTTTTCTTAGCGAATTTAGATTAATTATAGGTACATTGTGTCATGCTATTTGTGAGATGTTTATTTGCCCACGTCTTTATAAAAATAATAGAACTTTAAACTTAAATTTAATCGTAGTATGTTTTTATCTAAATTTTGCCTGGTTAGATTCTGGGGATTGTTTTTTATGAGAATGCTTTGGGTAAATAAGTGTCACTTTAGAGTTATAACGTTTTTTGCTTTTAATAATATTATTTAGTATCTGTAAACCTGGCAGCGCAGGGTATAGATTCTTCGTTTTTTATTTAAGTATCTGTAAACCTTATGGTTTTTCACAGTATCATATTTACCTGTATTTTGCGTTCGCTTAGAGCTTAACATTTCTTCCATTATTTGTAATAAATAATCAGTTATAGTAATATACAGGAGTTATGTTTTTTATTTAATTTTTTTGTATTTCTACATTAGATAGTTGTATTTCATTATGTAAGTATTATGTGCGAACTCTTTACCGGTAGCCGCTATTATTAAGAGTTGTAAGTGAATGCGTGCCGCACAGTTTGAGTTCTCGCATTTTAATGTTAGATCTCTGCTTTCACGATTCGACCTTTTTTCTGATCTAAGTTGGTGAGGGATCTTTTGATGTCGTGGGATTGTCGGAGACATGGTTGCGACCGGGTTTTCATAGTCAGGGGGTGCGCATAGACAGTTATAATCTTGTTCGCAAAGGTCGAGAGGGACATGGTGGTGGAGTGGCATTTTACATTAAAGATTCTTTTAAATTCTCTGTTGTAGATATTGGCAAGCCTCACTCGCCTCTAGAGCAGCTGTGGATTGCTGTAAAAATAGAAGGAAAGAAAAATTGTTTGGGAAGTTTATATGGGCCACCCACCGCTAATCTCTCTTTGTGTGTGGAAGATCTGGAAAGCGCGATTGTGAGTATTTTGCCTGAATTCGATTACATGGTTTTTGGGGGCGATCTTAACGTCGACCTTTTAATAAATAATAACAACTCTAATTTGTTTCAAAATGTTTTAAATAAATATGGTTTCCAGCAATGTGTTGTTAAACCAACTCGTATCACAAACTTTATCAAAAGCTTGATAGACGTAATTGTGTGCTCTGCTCCGAATTTTGTTAATAATGTTACTGTTTTAAAACAAGATAATATTTCGGATCATTGCTTGATTTCGTGCACTCTTAATGTATGCATAACTAAGCAGCAGCCAATTTATCGAACATATAGGGATTTCTCTGGTTTTGAATATGCAGATTTCCTGGTGGACCTTAATAAGATTAATTGAAATCATATTTATAGCCTCACTGATGTAGATGGCATGCTGGCCTTTTTTTACAATAACGTCTTCTCTTCGATTTTCATGCGCCTCTTAAAACATCTAAAATAACTAAAGCGCCTGCTCCATGGCTTACACCTACGTTAAAAATTATGATAAATGAGAGGAAAAAGGCCCTATCCAGATATAGGAAACTTAAAAC
Organism: Pissodes strobi; assembly: GCA_016904865.1. Taxonomy (NCBI): domain Eukaryota; kingdom Metazoa; phylum Arthropoda; class Insecta; order Coleoptera; family Curculionidae; genus Pissodes; species Pissodes strobi. The sequence continues at coordinate 85,630 of MU183983.1, forward strand.
TGACGTCTCCTGGAACGAATACAAATCATTGCGTAATCTCGTTAACATGGCGGTTAAAACTTAAAAGAAAGCCTATCTACAGCATTCCTTTCGAAACAATCCTCAAAGTTTTTGGCGCACAATAAAATATTTAAATATATCGTCTAACAAAACAAACTCAAATTTGTTAGATATCGGAACTGCCACTGAGTTTAATGATTACTTTGATAATAGCGTACCTAAGATTGACCAGTCTGCCGTTGATCTAATCGACCATCGCTATCGGGGGAATTCTTTTTTTGAAAATAATGTGAACTCATTTATATTTCAACCTACTACTGCAGAGGAGATTGAAAATCATATTTATAAAATTAAGTCTAATGCAATGGGGTCTGATAATGTTAATGCTAAATGCTTCTCTAGTTAATACCCCATCTAAGTGCCCATTTAGTGTTTATATTTAACAAATGCTTAGCAACGGGCAAATTCCCTTCTGCATGGAAGACAGCACACGTGATTCCTGTGCCTAAGTGTACATGTCCCTCAATTGTGTCTGAATTTAGACCAATAAGTCTTTAACCTACTTTGTCGAAGGTTTTGGAAAGAATTGTTGCTGATCAGTTAAAAAAATATTTATCATGTAATAATGTTTTACCTGGAACTCAGTCCGGATTTCGATCCAGTCATAGTACCTCAACGGCTTTATTGAAAGTAACCGATGACATATTTAGAGCTTGCAATGGAGGTCAGAATACCTGTCTTGCCTTGCTGGATTACAGCAAGGCTTTTGACACCATTGATTACAAAACACTTTTCCTTAAACTGCAATATTTTGGATTTGGGGATAATGCTTTGAATTTTTTTAGGAACTACTTTGCAAATAGACAATAGAGGGTCGTTTACCGTCATAGTATTTCTAATCTTTCTCTAATAGACAGGGGCGTTGCTCAGGGTAGTATAATCGGTCCGATAATTTTTTCTTTATACACAGCCGATTTTTGCATATATTTGAGTTTCTGTAACTCTCACCAGTATGCCGACGATACCCAAGTTTATTATTCATTTAAACCATCTGATCTGGACTTAGCAGCTAGTAGGATTAATCAGGATATTGAGACTGTGGCTGTGGTGTCAAATGCTTATGGCTTATTCTTAAATGCATCAAAGATTCAGCTAATGATATTTGGATCTATTTCTAATAATCCTAATTTTGAAATCAAAGTCACTGGTAAGCTTTTGATCCCCGCTGAAACAGTGACTAATCTTGGTTTGTGTGTCGATGCTGATTTGAGATTTAACTCCCATGTCAAAAGTCTAATCAGAAAATCATTTTTTAAACTTAAACTTTTATATCTTCATAGGGAATCATTGTCTACCGAGTTGAGGCTCAGGTTGGTCGACTCTCTGGTTTTGTACTGGTCTGTCTTATTGCAGTGTGGTCTTTTGGCCAGCATCGGTGAAGCGGGATAAGGTTAGCCTGCAGAAGGTTCAGAATGCCTGTCTAAGATTTTCTTACAACCTGCGGAAATTTGATCACGTTTCTCGGAGTCTATCTAGTTCTGGATGGTTAAATATCCGAGAGCGATTTGAGCTCTGCTTGGCAAGTCTGGCTTATAGAATAAGTAGGACGGGAGTTCCAGGGCACCTGCATGAGTTACTAATTAGAGGTACAGATGTTCACAATCGTGATACAAGACACCGAGAGCTTTTTTGTATCCCACGACACAACACAACCTTTTAAAAAAATTATTTCACATATAATGCTGTGACTATTTTTAATTCTTTGCCGTCTGAGGTCGTGAACTCCGCTAATTCTTTTTAATTTGCACGCAAGTTGAAAAAACATATCCTTGATCGCAGAGATCTGGCATTGCCGTCATTGTGAAGGTCTATTATTTTATGTTAAATATGTAAATGTATCTATGTATTTATTTTTCTTTTCTTCTTAGGTACCTTTTTAGTTAATAGGTTTCTTACTAGTATTGTGTTGTTATTATTTAAATAAATCATATTAATCCAGGGTGGTTGTAATGAGCAACTATGTTGGATACCGCCACCCTTCCTATAATGTATCATTATCATTTGTACCATAAAACATAAATAAAGGCATTTTGTATTGTATTGTATTGTAATTAGCCGATAGCTTGAGGGCGTGGGTTTCATGCATTTTTTTTTTGAAATAGGTTGCTCTCGAGCGACTTTCCGAGAAGATGGGTAAATCTCTTTTCGGTAGGACAGAGAAAAAAGCTTGGAAAAAACAAGTGTCGTTGGCGCAGTTCTGTAACACGATGACAGGTATTCCATCCGGTCCTGAATATCACGGTGATGAAACTTGTCTTCTGCCATGGTAGTGTTGATATTCGATGTCTGTCCCGCGACACCTGAGGCAAAAATTTCAAATCCCCTGATGCATACATGTACCATTAGAGACCAAGTTGCTTTTTGCTGTTTACTGTATGCGGAATTCTGTGACAAAATCGAATATTATGGGGACCGAATTCGGAATTTGCGTGCATTCGAATTATGACTGAATGGAATACATTAAAATACATGCGCTACCAGCGATTACGCTGAAAAAACCGAGTCGGAAACGGCAACGTGTAAACGGGCTCTTAGAAAGGCTGCTTTTTAGCGCTGCAATTTTCTAAACCTGTCACGTTTGCAACAGTGTTGTTATTCTAACTATACATTTATTCTGAAAACAGTTTACAAACTCTAACGCTTGGTTGAATGAATAGGAATTGCTGAAACATGCCAGCAAGACTCAGGACTCAGTCGAATGTAAATGTATATTAACTGAAAATGTGTCATCATTTCTACGTGGATATCTTAATTTTATGCCTCGGCTAGGTGCAAATGCAGTTTACGCGATTATCACATCGATAACGAACGATGCATATGCAAATGCAAACTTCTTTCCTTAAGTGAATTCAGCTGTAAAAAATATTTTTCTCGTGTCAAGATTATCATATGGAAATTTTTTTAATTAAAATGATGTATCATACATAATGAAAACGAAGGTGATCTGAAAATTGCACGCGCCATACATTGTAAATATCGCAAAGATAGACGTCTGCTTCCGCTGAGTTACAACGATTACCTGTTTGTTTATATACATATGAATGCTCATTTGAATATTTAGAACACCTTATTTAATAGAATATTATGTAAACATTTTAGTCAATAGAGTAGATTATAGGGTACAAAGAGAAAATTAAATTAAAAAGGCAGTCCTGAATTAATAATATTCTAATATTATAGCTCTTGATATCAAAAAATAAGTACAACATCTCTAGTATAGAAAATTTTAAATTTTTCTAAACTAGATAATTTTGCCAAAAAAGGAAAATTTTTCGTTAATTGTTTTGCTATTCACAGAATAGTTCTTGGTTTATTTACAAACATCTTTTACCAATTACCCCCGAGGAGACTTTATACATGGGCTGCACCTGGAGACAACGAAAATAAGCTGATAAGAAACCAAATTGATTACGTCTTTATTAATAGAAGATTTAGAAATGGAATTCAAACCGCAAAAACCTACCCCAGTGCTGATGCAAACTCCGACCACAATTTACTTCTAGCCAACATTAAAATAAAATTGAGAAAACAGAAGAAAAAACTAGATTTCTCAAAACTCGAGAGTGAAATCTGTCAGCAACAAATAAATGAAGCAATCGCACAAACATATTGTTACGGGTGGAAATTCTCCTATTTATAAAAGTCATTTTAGGAAGGAATATCGATTGGTTAATCATCTCCATTGTCTTTTTTTCGATAAGTTCGTACCTGTCTAGGATTCTGACAAGCAGTATTTGAATTGACATTTAAGGATTTTTAGTTGAATGTCAATCGATAGTTTTTGACGTGATTACAGATTTGTTTCTGTTTATTAATCCAGTAGGATGAGAGAATACAAAAGAAAACTGTTGTTTATTTTGTAAGGCTTTTGTTTTATCATTAGCAAAAGAAAATTCCTTGGGGTGAGAGGTAGCTCTCGAGAAGTGATTTATTTCGTAAATGAAATAGGCTGGAAGTCGTTTGAGACTCTCGAGAGAGGGTTAGTTGCTTGTAGAAGAAATTGCTAGCAACCGCTGTAATGGCAATAAGCCCGTTATTCCTTTCAAGATACCCAGGAAGGTTTTGGTGAACACCAGTTATGGATAAGCTGTTTTAAGTTGTTTTGAATGTAGAATTTCAATTAGATTTTTGGGGCCGAGTTTTGGCATTTCTGTTAATTTCATGTTATGTTGCTGTTATGGATTCATTTCCGTTTTAGGGTTCTAGTAGTTGCATTCAAGTAGCTGGATTTTTGCAGCGGAATTCCGGTAGCTGGTTCTTGCGGGGTTCTAATTGCTGATTCCCTGTAGGGTAGAAAGAGCCACTATTACCAGGAACCTGACTAATTTGGGCTGTTAGATATACAGAGAAGGATGATGGCCAGTTTTCGGACATAACTTTACAGGAGATCGTTCTTCAAGATAAGTTTATTTTTATTCATATTATCAGGTTTAGCCAACAATATTGTGCCAGAAATAATTACCTCACTGTAGAGACTTTTAAATTTAAACAGAATTTAGTACTCAAACATTTTCTAAAACGCTTTAATATTTTCTTTGGTATGTAATAGCAATCATCATAATCCACTAGGGTATATAATACCATTTGTGAAGTGTTACTACGCCGGCCTAGTTTCATTAGTTACTTGTTACGGGTACTAAATTTATGGATAATCTCTAGTGCATATTATATCTGAGGAAGTTTATTCACTTTATTACCTTTTTACTTTATTTTGGCATTGATATTAAAACGTAACATAGCATTTTGAGGGATACGTTTTCTGTTTAAAACTTGCAACTCGTGCTTTTGGAAAGGCTATACTAACCGAGTTAAATTAACTTAGTATAGTCTATGTGATAAGTTCGGCATTTCGATCACCGTCTAGGTTGCAGGTTACAGCAGACCGTTTCGGAGAAGTGAATTTTCTGAATTTTATTACCTTTTTGCTTGACACCTCTCAAAATTTTAAATTATATTCTTATTATTATAGAGGGTGTGTCTAGTCAGACAGTAACTTATTTAACATTTAATTGAATTTTCCTATAAGGCTAGAGGAGCTTGCTCTTCTTTTTTATTTCAAAATAAAATTATTGGCCTCACATACTTGGTATTATTTTGGGTAATTGTGCAGGTAGTGTAGACTACTGTGAGTATTTTATCTTTGAATTCAATAACAACAACGCGTCCTAATTTCAAAACAGTTTTTAGCAGTAATTTTATCTAGAATACAAGCAGTAGTGAGTTATAATTTGGCAACTGATAACTAATTGGTAAGAACATAACAATACCTTGAAGCTACAACAAATGATATCAACGGTGCCTGGAGCGAAATGAAGAGAGCTATGATAAACGCAGGTGAAACGGTTGTTGGAAGACAAAACCAAATTGCAAAACATGTTTGGATGACACCAGATATTATACTTATATTATATTATAATTCAAAAATACAAACAAACAAAAATATAATCAAATGAAAAAACGAATAGACTACATGATTAAGGAACCTAAAGAACGCTGGATGGAAAAAAATTGTCAAGAAATAGAAGACAAAAGAACAACATGGGAAGAATACATAAAAGACTTATTTGTAGATAATAGAGAAGAAATAAACGAAACAGCACTAACTGACGACAGGAATGATAATAACTTAAAAATTCTGAAATCAGAAGTGGAACACGCAATCAAAAATTCTAAAACTGGTAGAGCCTCAGGGCCAGATGAAATTCCAGCCGAACTAATGAAAATCTTGAATCATAAAAATATAGAGCGTCTAACCAAATTATTTAATAAAATATACAATGAGGGACAAATATCAGACGAATGGTTAAAATCTGTCCTATTACCTATACCCAAGAAAAGTAATCCGCGTCTTGCGATGACTGCCGATTAATTAGCTTAATGAGCCACACATTGAAATTTATTCAAGAGCGTATATATATAAAAAATGTGAAAAGCAATAATTAGACAACACACAGATTGGATTTAGAAGCGGAATGGGAACTAGAGAGAGAAGCGTTGTTCGCAATGACGGTATTAGTACAAAAGTGCAGAGCAAAAAGCGTTCGATCGAGTTCAACACGGTAAGCTTATCCACCTACTAAAAACATAAATCTAGATCCCAAAGATATTATTCTAATGATAAATCTGTACTACAACCAAACAGCTGTAATACGGGTAGACGACAGTGAAACAAACCAGATAGAAATTCAAAGAGGAGTGAGACAAGGCTGCGTGCTGTCACCACAATTGTTCAATGTTTACTTACAGCTGATATTTCAGAAAGCACTATGAAAAAGAACGGAAGGTGTGAGGAGGGACCATCATTAATATCGTAAGATTTGCAGACGATACATCAATAATGGCAGAAAGTATAGAAGACTTACAAATCCTTTTAGATAGCATTAACAGTGAAAGCAAAAATATGGGGCTAACAATGAACATAGATAAAATCAGATACATGGCAATCTCAAAAACTCCAATTGACTTACACTGGAAGATAAACAGCTAGGGAGGGTCGACAAATATAAACACCTTGGAGCAACCATAAATTCCTAACTAGACCAAGGTGAGGAGATAAAAGTCAGAATTGAAATAGCCCGAAAAGGATTTGTAGAATACAGGTCAATGTTCACAAATAAGAAATTAAGTTTAGCCATCAGCTTAAGATTTCTAGAATACTAGGTGTGACCTCAACTGCTATATGGGGTAGAAACTTGGACCTTGAAAACACAATCTATAAAGAGATTAGAGGCATTTGAACCTAAAGGGTTATACAAAATGATATTTACTATATTGTTTGTTGTTGTATAATGTCTTTTTGTAATGAATTCAAAAACGAATTCGGAACAGGTGCGCCAGCGAATCTCTCCCACAGAAGCAGCAATTATCACGAAGTTTCCAAAGAAATCTTTCAAGCAATTAGGGCTATATTACTTAATTTTCCCCCAAAAATTGCCATATGCAAAACAACAATGAACCTGCCAGACAATCATCTCAAATACCCCGAAATACTCATTCTTTTCACGAGCGCTTCTGAAGTACGCACTTTTATCCCTATATCCGACCCCGAAAAACGCTATAGTAAGATTAATTTCTGGAGGCCTGCAATACACGTATTAGTCCCTTTTTGTCCCTCAAGAGGTGTTGTGACGTGGCCCTTTTGTCGTATGGGCTTATATCGATGGGTATTAGCAAACAATAGCGATGATTTTCTAAATCTGAACCGCAATGCGGTATTGATTTTATTGGGATATAAAAGATATCAAAAGTTAAAAGAATATTTTTAGTACAACTCTATTTGTATAGATAAGGACTCTTTAAGAGGTCACGTTAATTTAGGCTAGTTAAAATAGTTGGTTGGGGTAGAAAAAATTAGTAACAAGGTAATATATACGGAAATGAGTAGTCCAAAGAGTCCTTATTAACCCCTCAAAAGTCGCACTTTGTCGCATTGGCGGAACTTGGAAAAACATTGCCGCCATCTTGAATTTTTTAGAATTTATTAAATATTTCATAAAGTATGCAATATATCAAAAAACCTCAAGATACCTTTTTTATGGAGAATCAAAAGTTATGTGTAATAGAGAAAAATTAAGAACGTTGGCCAGAAAACAAAAAAGTTATTAAAATTTATTTGATTTGGCAAAATAAGATTTTTTAAAATTTGGTTAATATCTGGAATAGTATGCAGTTTATGAAAAATGCTCAAAGAAACTTTTTTGTGCATAATAAAAAACTACAATAAATGGAAGAATGTAATACATTTAATGAGAACAATGTAAACATTTTTTGTACCGGGAGGAAAAACACTTATGATAAGAAAAATATTTCAGTAGTATTTAACTCTACTTTATAAATCGTCTTCTTCATTATCGAGCACTATGGCCTTACTACACTTACACCGTAGCACTGACCACATTTTACAGAGAGCACTTTAGTCCAATTTTTCTACAAGAACAATTTTTCGAGCAATTGCTTTCTTTGGAATTGCAAAAAAATAATTTTAACAGGTCTGAGGGTGCTGGATCTTGTGTTGTGGTAATAGGTACTAGATCTCCCTGTTCGTTAGTTTTCCAACCATATTTGAGGAGGTTGAGGGAGTTCCCCAGCCATTCTTGAATCTAGTGAAATATACAACATAAGCATAATAAGGAATGTATTTTATATACTTTAAAAAGTTTCACCTGAAAATATGTCCTAAAAATGTGCTGTTTGGCAGATTCCTCGGTTGGCGGCAGTGAGGCTAAACTTAGTTCTGAACATAAGCTTTACCTTGAAGTCATACGCATGTATAGTGTGTGACGTAGCTGGTTAATATCATCAATCTTCTTTGGACACCGGTAAAGGTTTAAAAGAATTTTAAGTCCTGATTTAATAAAAAATGACATGTCTGCATTAGGTTCATGAAATACATCTAGGTCTCGACACAGATCTTTGTTTTCTTGTAGCAATTTTAAAAAGCATTTTTTTGATTTATTGTATAAAAAAGATGTTGGTTCATAGCCTGACATTGCGTGTATAAAAAGTATGTAATCTTTTGAATGGCCTAATTTTTCCTGAATCTCATTTATTTTAGAAATTTTGTCGCCCGTTGCTTCTTCGCCTGGCCGAAGCAAACAAACATTATTTTTTTTATGTGATATATAAGTAATCCATAATGTCTGTATCCTCAGAAACCATGGTCACATGTGTTTTAACGCTGGACACCTTAACAGCCGTCATTGCTATTAGTACATCAGCATCCCTTTCCGCTTGATATACGGTAATATCATTTTCTAGATATCTTCGAAGGATTTCGATAAACTTTTTTTATTTTGGCTGTTTCTTAAAAAGACATCTTGTGGTGTGACAACTGTGGCATGCAATTGGATTGAGACTGCTACGCATTGTTTAGATCTAAACTTCTGTAAGTTATCCTTAGTTGATGGATTTTCTGGATTATAACCATCAAAAACGACTATAGAATTTTTATGTATGTACGACATAATTTACATACTGGAAGAATATTTCGTGGTATGTTGCTGGTCTTTGCCATTTTACCTTATGCAAAAGAAATCCGCCATCTATGACATAAAATGTCTCGTTATTTATGGAATGATCTGGAGTTTGCAAGCTGTCAATTTCTTTTAGAAGTTGAGATTTTACTACCTTGCCGTCTTTAAAAAATGCCAATGGATATGGTGAAAGTTCGAAGTTAAAACATTCTTTAATTTCTTGAGGGGTTTTGTTCGAGCAAATAATTCTGTTAAAGAGCTGCATAGGGTTTATGTCTACGTTCTTTTGGCAAGTTTTAATACTGTTGGTCATTTGGGCAAAGTTTTAAATATTTTCTGACCTTTTACATTGTATTTCGGTAAATTTTTTAAAAATATTTATCTTTAAAATGTTTGTGCCAATGTCACGGGCATTATCACAATTTACAGATGAAGATGCAATAATACCAGATGAAAGAGACGTGAATTCGGTACACTTAAAAGGATCATGATCCTCTAACCAAGTACAAAACTTTTCAAAATCAGTCTTGTCTCGTTGAAGAAGAGATTTACTCAACTCAACATGTTGACTGGATGATTATGATCTTACCCCAAGTCCTCTAAGGCATTACAAACAGGAATACATGACGACATGCTAGAAATCCATCTAGCTAAAGAAGAATCTATGAGCCCCCGACCTGGGGTCAATCCACCCTGGGTTTTCATGGCTCTCATTAGGCTTTGTTCGATTACCATAACGCTCCAGCTGCCGGACCCAAAATTTGTCTGTTCTACGAATTGTAAATAGTCCTTTGGCAACAAAATTTTCATAATGACTGGATCGCATAAATTCTAATTTCTTTATTTGGATAAGATATAGGTGTGCACATTTCGCGTAATTTAGATGGCCGGTAGCATAAAATACAGGGATGAAAAGTTTGATACAGTGCACGTGAAGCGGCCAGACACCAGACCGTTCAGCCATAATAAAGAGTTTCATTAAACTCACTAACTTGAGGTAATTAACCCACAATTTTCCTGTCCTGCTAGCTTTAGAATAGGCCTCGAGATTTTCATCTATTTGTGCTTCAATCTGCTTCAGTAGGATATTGTCTTCGAGTTCATGCATCACTGGCTTTTTATAAAGATTTTATAAAATTTTAATATTTTCCTCAGATAACGAAAGGGTCTTAATATTATTACGCTTAATGCTTCATGAACTAAGAAATGTGCACGCAACGCCCTTGAATAAGTATATCGGCTCATTAAATGAGGTACTGTGTTTTTAGCGTACACAGTACTTAAAAGCTCTTCTAGCCCACTTCCTGCCATAATGCACACTCCCCATAAAAAACATCAAGGTATGAAAGCCGCCAAGTCCAACTATAACTGAGCTTACTATATTACTTTTGTTTGAGGCTGTTACTATGTCCACAGCTTTCTGAAAAAGGGGTTGATCAAATGTTACAATACAAGGCTTTTTGTATGTTTACACTTTTCGCAGCAAAAAGCAATGCTGTATAAATCGTATTAAGATTTCCAATATCCATGTTAACGAACGGTAATGGAATTATATTACTGTCTATGGTACCTGCGTTTGGTTTTACTGCAGACATAAATCCGTTCCATGATGATCGACATGGAAAACGAAGGACGCTACCCATAATCCAGAGTGTATCTGCGTTGCTTGCCAAAACATTACAGCTGTTGATTGTATCATTTTCATCCCAGTTCATTGTGATGGTAGACAGACCAGACTTTGGTGTTTTTTTTGTAAAACTAAAAATAAAAACAACATATTATAAACTCTAGGGTTATTACTAATTTATAATTATATTTTTAATCTTACTTGTAATGGTATACTGCCAAACTTTCCTATAGCAACTGACAACTCTCGAGTGTGTTGCCTTTGAATCGTCGGAACAGTTGAGATGTTTGATGGCGATACGCACATTATTCCCCCCCATTGAATGGAAAGTATCATGTCCGTCGATAGTCCGAATATTAAAGTCTGCATTGTCAAATACGAACTGTATAAAACTATCTTCTGGCACATTTTCTTTGTTGTTAGTTACTGCCGAATTTTCGAACGCTAAGCATTCAGAATAGGCCACAGATACACCAATTTTTGACAAAAGATCTATTAAGTATCTGGATGCGTATTTCCGGTGCAGTTGAATCCCCAAGCTAAGCATAAGCAGTGAAATAAATGACTTGAGCCGCACTGATGATGTAACAAAAAATTTTAATGCGTTGATTTTGATATCCCTATTTTTGCCTTTTGTTATTAATTTGTTAAAAAAAAACGTCCAAAGAACTTGGAAATTGGTTCTCGCCACCCAATCTTACATCGTCAACCGAAGGATAAGTATCAACGTCGCAAACCATGCCCCTTATATCTTCTTTTAGAATTTCCGCTGCCGCTTCCACTACCTTCAGCCTTTTTTCTTCAGTAATTGTATTGTTATTAAACCACTCATCATTAAATAAATCATCGCACTTGTTTTTTAAACATATAACGGCTGGCTTTCCTGGGCCTTCTGTAATTAATACACTGTTGTTAAGTTTTCCTATTAATCTAAGTTTCAAGTTTTTTCGGACCAAGGTGTTGCATTTTCAGATAAGTATGACAGTAACTTTTCCTGTAGTTCTTTTAAAGAAAATTGACACTTCATTATCGCTTTGACTATCGTAGCATAAATTTTCAAATGCTTCCTCGCATTCATTATCTAAAGGCCTCCCAGATTTTTCAAGGCTTTTTTGCTTCAAAAATTGGCTGAAACGGTTTGCATGATACTTAGCCTCTGCAGCTACATGATCTATTTCATTACATTTCCTTTTTTGAACTTCTAAACCCCAGGCATCGTTTCGTTTCCTGCAGTGTGTAAAAATTGTATCCCTTAATTCTATTGTTGACGCATTACGAATTTTTGACGTTTGGGATTTTGCCTGCATTATATTCGCCCCACAAAATAAACAGTGATCTTTGAAATCAAAACTATTTTTGGAGAATGATGGTTCTTCATTTTGATGTACTTTCCCAGCCTTTAAAATTTCACGAGGGTGTGTATATAATTTCCTACAACTTTGATGTACATGCAGCGTTGATTCTTTTAGATTGAATCGCTCTTCAAATTTCGTATATTTTTCATCTCCGCGAGCACGACTTGCTTTAACCAAAGATATTAACCGTTTTTTGGTAACGGTAACAGTTTTTTCCCTAGTGTCTATCACAAATAGCACAATTTGATCTCGAACTCGTATTGTTAAATACCGATTCACTGGTATATTATTATAAACTTCATCGAATCAGCCACTTTTAGAAAGATATTGTAAACAAAACAAAAACATTTACTTGTTTGAAAAAGCTAGTGTTGAAAAAAACGAAAAAAATTATATGAACAAGTCAGAATTCGTACAATAAACACGCCTATACTGCTTCAGCACTTGTTTACGAATGGCACACAGGCACAGAAACCAGAAACAGAAAATAAAACACAAAGCCGCAGGGTAGGGATGAACATGCAAGCGAGGTCGTCTTGAGCGGCAGCGCAGATCTTGGTTGCAGTGTTGCCATCCACTGGGTAATTATCAAATTTTTTTATATTTTTTACTTAAAAAATTTTTTTTGAGAGATTAGGTATAAAAACAGCTTTAACTATTCCACATATGAACCAAATTTTATAAAATCCAATATTGCCAAATCAAATACAATTCAATAACTTTATTGTTTTCTGGCCAATGCTCTTGATTTTTGACCACTATATGTAACTTTTGATTCTCCATAAAAAAGGTCTCTTGAGGTTTTTTGATATAATGCATACTTTATGAAATATTTAATAAATTCTAAAAAATTCAAGATGGCGGCCATTTTTTCCAAGTTCCGCCAATGCGACAAAGTACGACTTTTGAGGGGTTAATAAGAACTCTTTGGACTACTCATTTCCGTAGAGATTACCTTGTTACTAATTTTTTCTACCCCACCTGCATAAACCTGCCTAGATTGACTACACTAATTATTAGATATTTTATAACAGTGGTTACTACATTTTAGTCACCATGCCACATTTAATACTATATTTAAAGCAATAGCTTACATAATAGGTTTGTTCTAGCAGCGATTTCAAACGGTTCCAAACCGTCCGGGATTTGCGCATAGCGATATAAGCAATGCTTATATCGTTATGCGCAAACTCCGGATGGTTTGAAACCGTTTGAAATCGCTGCTAGAACAAACCTATTATTTACTATTATAGACAATCGTGTCAGATACGGCAAATAACCTGTTGTACCAATTAAAAGGTTACTAAAATGATAAGTTGGTATATAGCACACAGGGTTTAAATGAATTTTATTCTACTGCAAGGGTATAAAATAAGGTATGTGAAACTAGTCACTTAATATGCAGAAAATCTAAACTTTGCCAAGACAGTCTTACAAAAAAGTAAATGATACTATCTACAACTTGTAAAGTAGGTATTTTTAATTTTCAATTATTCTGGAAATTAATACCAGTATTAGTATACATACCGTCCATGTATCTCCACAGCACTGCAAATCATAACTTGATCTCTCCAAATATTGATACAGCAGATCCAGTCGATGATACGGAACAAGGGCATAACACGCAAGTGGTGGTTCTAACCCAAAACACGCAAAAATAGATATCGCAATTTAGGCAAGGCGATATGTGTGTGCTAAAGACGTACCCGCGGACAGAACCCTAAAAGCAATGGTTTGTCTTAGCAAAAAATCTAACACTGAAAATATTACTCATAACCAATCTAGTTTGTCATCTTACCTATAGAACAATCTATAAGGTTCTATGAACCCTTTTCTTCCTGGTATTGGCCAGGGGAACAAAACATATAGTGTTTATTATAGGGAGATTTCTTCAAAAGCAATAACAGTCGATTCCAAGTATCTGCCACATGAGAGCAACAGCAACATAGATTCTTCTATAAAGATTGGAAAATTGAATTAATTCCACTGAAGACAACATGAAGATTTTGTGACTTACCACGTGGAGGTGGGTTTCTCATAGCTTAACAAAAACTTTTGTAGGTAGCCTCCATGGCACTGGTTAGAGTCGAAATACATAAACGTAACAAAAATATCATAAAATAATGACATTAATTATTTCAACCAGTCCATGAGACACCTCGAAAGGGCTTCACAAAGATGCCGGCCTATCGACTTCTCGCCGGTCTAGGCCTCAAAAGAAAGACCCGAATTTCTCACGGAACGAATTTCAACACCGTCCTCCGAAACATTGTTACCAACTTAACTTAGTTGAAATAAAGAGCCCAACCGCATGCTGGAGCACCTAACGTGCTAACGGTTAATCGAACTTCTGCTCTAAACCATATTCGCCAAGCAGCAAGTAAATATGCCTTAAAAATCTGCAGGGAACCGTTACCTCGGAACGTCGATTCGATTGAACCTGCCTAACTGTCAAAACCATATGTGCCAGAGTTAACCTTAATAAGTGAAAAGACGAAATCTCCTCGAAAGACAAAGAAAATAAAATGAAATACTACACCGAAACACGATTAGATAAATTAATTAAAATATGCATTAGAAGACTCTTATGATCTCCAAATTGTTTGAGGTAGGTTTTGCAACGAATTTTGTGTCGAACAAATTGATAAACTTTTATTAATTTTTAGATCAAAGAAAAGCTTGTGAGCATTTTACTGAGAAATTAAAAGAGAGCTCACATATTAAAATCTATGAAGACAATAACTAGCAAAATGAACTCCACAACCAGAACTATTGAAAGATGTTTCCAAAACCTAGTCGAGCACCTACTACTCACAAAGGGACAAAAAATTGACCTGATGTTATTATCATATCATAAGTATCTAGTACATCATACTGAGACATAAAGATAAATAAATATAGAAAGTGTATTCAATAACTTTCAAGGTAAAACAAGGTAATGTACTTTACACACTGTACAATACATGTATTGGAATAATCCAAACTAAATTATGTTTGCAAATAAAAATAAATATAAACTAAGCACAGGTGTAGCATTTTGTTAATGCCAAAATTTGAAAATGCTACATATTATAATAAAATAAAGCATGTAGGATACTAACGAAACACATCATAATTTAAATGAATGCGTTTTTAAATTTACTTATGGGAGGCATGACATGAGCAATACCCAAACTGCTTTAACAATAAAGACGCCTTAGATACTACCCTGTTATGTTGCCAGTAACTAAAATATAAATATATTATGTGGATATTGTTCCCCTAATTTGGCATCATTTTGCACATTTTCAATTAAATTGGGCAAAAGACTCCTTCAAGGAAAAAAGGGATATTCATTTTAGATATTAGATCCCCCCCCTGCCTTATCAGAATGAAAAATGTTATTTGAATAGTACTACTCCAACTTTGCGCCGCGCCGTTCAAAAATTGAAAAATATTACATGGATATTGTCCCCCTATTTTTGCAACACTCTGATTAAATTTGGCATCAGAATCCTTCAATTATAAAAAGAGATATTCGTTGTGATACTAGTTTCCCTCTAACTCAAATTCAAAGATAGTTAATGGCAATAATCCCTGTGGAACTCACTCCCAGGACACCTGTCTCCACCAAATTACAACCTACAGCTATTCGAGAACCATGTCAATCAACATCTCCGCACACACACCGCTCGTCGAGTGCAATAGGATCTCCCTTTAGTGTGTGTGTCATTGCCATAAAAAAAAATAAAAAAAAAAACAGGAAGACAGTAGAGGTAGTATTTAAAGTAAGCATGAGTGAATAAACAATGAAATGAAATGTAAAAAAGAAGAGAAGTGTATCTAAAGTAGAAGGCTGAGAATACAAAATACTGAGGCAGTTCAAGAAATAAGGAAACTGCGAAAAGAAGAAGAAGAAGAAGCTGCGCAAAAGAGGTTAAGTAAATCAAAAACACCAAGAAGGTCAATACAGAGCTGTACATTATAAAATATAAATAAAACGTGAATAATTAGAAATTTCCCTTGAGCAAAATGCGATGAAGGTACAAAAATACTATGGATATTCATGAATAAACAAACAACGAATCGAAAAGTAAAAAAAGAGATGACTATGCACCTAAAGTAGAAGGCTGATGATATGCAGAATACTGTGACCGTTACAGAAATAAAAGATTGCGAAACTGGAAAATATATGAAAATAGAAAAAGGTAACAAAATGCTGCCGCAGCAAAAGACAAAAATTAAAGAATTTAAGAACACCATGAAGACAAAGGTAGAGCTGCACATTATAAAATAGAAATTAAATTGAAGAAATAAACAACAACCCTTCTGGACCAATGACAAAGCCACAAAAGCAGAGATACGAAAAAAATAATTATACAGTCAAAGTCAAAGTCAAAATTAGCTTTATTTGTCAGAATACAGGGTAGTCATTGACAAAGTCATGCTTAATCTAAGTAGATATACATCATAGTTAAATCAACATATAAAAATATATATATATAACAATAAAACTAAAATAAAACAAAGTAACACAAAGTAAGATACAGCCTATTCAGAAAAGTATTCTTCTACAGAATAATAAGCTTTCGTGACCAAAAACTCCTTTGTTCTATACCTAAATTTTTTATAGTCTGAAAGGGCTCTTAGGTGTATGGGTAGGTGGTTAAACATTTTCTTCGCATTATAAACAAAGGAGTTCCTGACCAGACTAAAGCTTGGAATGGGTAACTGAAGCATCCGAGTGTATTGTAATCGTGCATTGTAATGCCTTTCTCGGTCCAATTCACTATTATATTTTTTCAAAACGAGGCAAACACTTTCTTAAATGAAAATACAATACACAGTTAAAATTTTGAGATGCAAAAAAAGAGGTTCACAAGACACCCTTCTTCTAACCCTACATAAACTCCTAAGGGCTCTTTTTTGTAAAATGAAAACACTGTTAAACACATAATTACTGCAAGAACCCCAAAAGCAAACTCCATAACTGAGATGAGACTGTACCAGAGAATAGTATACATTTTTGGCCAACACAAATCCAAGATTTTCAGAAATGACTCTCCAAGCGTAACAACTAGAGACAATTCTTTTGTTCACATTTTTGACATGCTCTTCAAATTTTAGATGTCCATCTATTGACAGACCAAGAAATTTGCGATATTTTCGTCTTCCAACTGAATATTTTTGAAATGACATTTAAAGTTTAAAATATTCGTTTTTGAAATATTAAAAGCTAACCTATTTGCATTGCACCATTCTTTAATCAGCAATATGGCCTCTTGAATAATTCTTTTAAGCACATCAACCTCAGAGCCACTCCATAATACCGTCTGATCATCCGCAAAAACCGTGAATCTTCCTCTTATTGGAAGATGTAAAAGGTCATTAATAAAGATCAAAAACAAAAGGGGTCCCAAAATTAATCCCTGCGGAACCCCAACAGTTATAGGTTGTTCAGATGAGTTATTATTGTTAAAGATTACCTCCTGACTCCTGTCGGATAAATATGAACGAAACCACCCCAAGGCGACTCCCCTGACACCATACCTCTCCAGTTTCATCAGCAATCCACACAGTCAAATGCTTTTGTAAGATCACAGAATATAGCCGAAGCCCTTTCACCTGAATTTAATTGAGTATAAAGATGTTCAACCCTTACATACCCGATTTAGATATAAGTTCGGAATATGTCTTTTTGTCCGAAGCGACCTTTTATGTCACCGCGAGGAAACACTCGAACCGAACAACCTTGACGTCATGTGGCTCAAGTTCACCGCCAAGGGATTAACCAAGCTTATATGTTGTCTCTATCGCCCTCCGAGCGATAGAGCCTACCAAAGCTTTTTCACAACACTAGCTACCACTTTTGACTCAATACAGGTCGATCACCCCAGTTCAGAAATAATCGTTCTGGGAGACTTCAATGCCCACAACACCAACTGGCTCAAACATCACAACAAGACCGACAACGAAGGTAGAGAAGCTGAAGCATTTGCCATCAGCTGCGGGCTTACTCAACTTGTAGACGAACCAACTCGAATCTCAGAGAGGGGCGAATTCGCCGCCCTCCTGGATCTTTTTCTGACCACCAATCCTGACCAGTACAAGGTTACAGTTGGTCCGCCATTAGGTACTTCCGACCACAAACTTATTACAACGGTTTGTGAATTGCCACCCATAGAGAAGGATCCACCATTGCCTCGCAAAATCTGGCATTACAATTCTGCAAACTGGGACGATCTAAGACAGTTCTACCTAGATTTTCCTTGGGTCGACGTCTGCTTTGCCACTGACGACCCGTCAGACTGCTGCGAAGAGATCATGCAAGTAATCTCCTCAGGAATGGAAGCATACATCCCAAATTCCATCAAGTTACCATCAAAAGGAAAGCCCTGGTTCGACAAAAGATGCAAAATAGCTGTAGGAAGGAAACAGCAAGCCTATAAGTACTGGCAGCAAAATCAGACCGCTGAAAATCGCAATTATTTTATCGAAGCGAGAAACGAGTGCAAGCGT
The DNA here is from genome assembly GCA_016904865.1 of Pissodes strobi. Taxonomy (NCBI): domain Eukaryota; kingdom Metazoa; phylum Arthropoda; class Insecta; order Coleoptera; family Curculionidae; genus Pissodes; species Pissodes strobi. The sequence goes on from MU183983.1 coordinate 104,142, forward strand.
GTGATCGAAGAAACAAACACACTCAAAGGATCAGGAATAAACTTTTGCAATGCCCCAGTGGTTCCAGTAATTTGTGGTCGGTAGTAAAGGCAGTAAGTAACAACTTTACAAAAACGTCTCTCCCGCCTTTGACGGACGAACGTGGCATCACGGCGACTACAGCCAAGGAAAAAGCAAACATGCTCGCCAAAATGTTTTCATCGCACTCTACCTTAGACGTGCCCCAAGGCAAGACTCTCCCCACCATACCGAACATCAACACTACCATGGCAGAAGTCAAGTTTTCTCACCGTGATATTCGCAAAATCCTTGAAGAACTAGATACGCAAAAGGCATCAGGACCGGACGGAATACCTGCCATCGTGCTAAAGAACTGCGCCAACGAACTAACACCCGTTTTTTCCAGGCTTTTTTCTCTTTCTTACAGAAAAGGGATTTACCCATCCTCTTGGAAAGTCGCTCGAGTGCAACCTGTTCCAAAAAAAGGCAAGAAAACCACGCCCTCAAACTATCGCCCAATTGCCTTGCTTCCAATAATCTCCAAAGTCATGGAACGTGTAGTCAACCAGAAACTACTCAAGTACCTCGAGAGCAACAGAACAATCAGCGATAATCAATACGGCTTTCGCAAAGAGAGATCGACAGGAGTTATATTGGCCTATGTCACTCATATATGAAGTAGGGCAATTGAAAACTACGGAGAGTCTCGAGCGATTGCGTTGGATATTTCAAAGGCATTCGACAGAGTTTGGCATGACGGACTGCTCAACAAACTGCCGTCCTTGGGACTGCACGCCTCTCTCTACAGCTGGCTGGCCAGTTTCCTTAAGAACCGATCCCTACACGTTGCAGTCGATGGACACATCTCGGACACATTCACCATCAACGCGGGCGTGCCTCAGGGCGCAATACTTTCACCAACTCTGTTCCTCATCTATATTAATGACCTGCTGATCGAAACGAATAATCCTGTTTACAGTTTTGCAGATGACAGTACCCTTGTCTCCCACTTTAGATCAGAAAAACCCTTACCAGCGACTGAGACTCATCACCGCAGACAGGAGCAGATTACAGCAATTAATCAAGACCTGGAGAAAGTTCAAACTTGGGGCGACCGAAATTTGGTCCAGTTCAATGCAGCAAAGACCCAAGCAGCAACGTTTACTAAGAGGGCCAATACAGCGGGCCCTGACATCATTATGGCAGGATCGACCATTCCTTCATCCTCATCAATCGGGCTGCTGGGTGTCTCGGTCAACAGCAATATGTCATGGCATGACCATGTTGCTAACATCGCAAAATCAGCCTCCCAGAAGTTTGGTGCGCTATTTCGCAACAAAAAACTCTATACACCGCAGCAGTTGCTCTTGCTGTACAAAGCGCAAATAAGACCGTGCTTAGAATATTGCTCACATATCTGGGGTGCCGCACCAAAGCATACCCTGAAGCTGCTGGATTCCATTCAGAAGAGGGCTGTGCGTCTCGTCGGCGATCCGGAGTTGACCCGGAATCTGGATAGTCTGGAACATCGCAGACATGTGGCCGATATGTCTCTGTTTTACAGATACTTTCACGGCAGATGTTCCCAGGATTTGGCCCGCATCATCCTGTCCCTGGCAACTCCTGTCAGACAGTCCCGACAGACGGCAGGAGCGCACCAGTTCGTCGTACAACTAGAAACACCTAGAACATCGCTTTACCAGAACTCCTTTGTCTGGCGCACTGCATCACTGTGGAACTCACTTCCAGGACATCTGTTTCCCACTAATTACAACCTACAAATATTCAAGAACCGTGTCAATCAACATCTTCGCACACACACCGCTCGTCGAGCGCTATAGGATCTCCCTTTAGTGTGTGTGCCACTGCCATAAAAAAAAAAAAAAAAAAAAAAGTTAAATATGGTATCACTGGTACTTTTTTTTAGCTTGAAAGCCAAACTGTGATGAACTTAGAAGGTTCTGACTGACTAAAAAGGAAGTCAGTCTCACTTGCACCAATTTCTCAATTATTTTTGATAATGTTGGTAGCAGGGCCATAGGTCTAAAATTAGAGGGAGTATTATGATTGCCATTTTTAAACAAAGGGATGATAAAAGCTTTTTTAAGACATCTGGGAAATTTTCCGGAGACAAAGGAACTGTTAATGGCCTCAGCCAGGCTCTGCAAGACAGAGTCAGGAAGTGCTTCAATGACACGAAGTGAGATCTTGTCCCATCCTGAAGAGTTCTTATTTTTTAACATTTTGAAAATATCTTTTAGTTCCAAGACTGTTGTAGGTGATAGGAAGAACGTGTTGCAAACAGAAATTCTGTTTAGGAACTCATTGGGATTTTTGCTAGAATTGATTTTACTATGAAGATCAGTAGCTATATTACAGTAAAAGGAGTTTAAGCCGTCGGCTTTCAGTTCCGAACTAATAGAAGAGGAATTCTTACCTGTTAGCTTCCTGACTATTCTCCAAGTTTCCCTATTTCTATTAGATGAATGTTCAATCCTATTATTAAAACAGTTTCTTTTTGCTAGCTTAACAGTACTTCTATAAATATTCAGGTAATCTCTAAAATAGTCACAGAAGCACTCATTATGACCAAA
>MU183983.1:121735-135846 GCA_016904865.1 Pissodes strobi
TGGAAGTGTTCTGTTAGTTTGTTGAATATCAATCTAATATTCAATACTTTCAATAGACCGGTTTGAAAGGAATCCAGGCTGTTTAAAAATAAGTTTGCTTTTAACTAAAGTAAAAAAATATGTATTTTTACCAAAGAGTTTTGCAAATATTTAAAGTTTACTAATGGGCCGATAATTTGAAACGATGTTCTTTCGGCCGCTTTCAAAAATGGGAGCAACATTAACTTCCAAACATCAGGAAACGATCTTCTCGACAGGGATTGATTACATAACAAATGCAAGGGATACAAGAGACCACTACCACACCCTTTAACGAAAAAAGAAGGAATGCCTCCGGACCAGCACTCTTTTTATGATCCATCTCCCGAATGGCCTCAGAAACATTCTCCAGTTCCAAATGATTCAAATTATATACATAATTGTTACAATAATTTATATTACCAATATTATAAGATTCAACGAAATGCTCTTAAAATAAAGTGCAAACAGGAGTATCGCGGTGGGTGTCTTCTTAGACATTGAAGGAGCATTCAATAATGCATTACCAAACTCCTAAAGAGGGGTTGAACCACAGATAAGGAACTGGATCAGGAGTATATTAAATTGCAAAGTGGTCACAACAACCCTACAGGGGGAGGGTTACAGGTTCAGGGCGGTTAGGGGTTGTCCGGTGGGTGGGGTTTTGATGCCCTTTCTGTGGTCTCTCTTGATGGATGGTGTGCTAGCGGTCCTCTCGCTGTGTGGTGTGGAGATGCAGGCATACGCGGATAATCTAGTAATACTTATAAGAAGCAATTCGCAAAGAACTATCTTAGAGGATCTTCAAGAGGTGCTACCCGTGGTCTATGACTGGTGTGAAAGAAAACAACTATCTGTGAACCGGCACAAAACAATTATAGTACCGTTCGCAACGAAGAAAATGCTGGAAAACCTAAGACCACCTTCACTCAAAAGAGAAACTATCCCATTTGCGAATACAGTTGTAGAACTCCTTATCAATACTATCGAATAAATACTCCAGGTAACTGTAGAGTTCTGTATTAACTTTTACTATAATACATCAGATGGTAAAACTACATGATGTATATTCTTATAATCTACGTACACGTAACAATGTTACTCAGTCTTGTATTCTCTCTCTATATATCCTATATTGGTATAGGTTCACGGCTCGGTCGTGTATCAAAACATTGCACTGACAAGGTTGATTAAACAAGGTTTTAACCTTAGCCTTGCCGACCGTGTCAGGTATCGCGTTCATTCAAGCTAAACAATAATACTACGCGAACTGCGTAATGTAAATAACCTTCGTCTAGACCTCGGGCTAGTCGGGATGTTTTAAAGATCTAATTTGTGAAATACCGAATGTTTCTTGATACACTACACAGTGAAGTATCTAGGAATTATCCTAGATAAAACCCTAAACTGGAATGCGCATCTGGATAAAATTGCCGCAAAAGCGAAACCGTCATTACGGACTTGCAGACGCATTTGTGGCAAAACATGGGGCATACATCCCAAACAAATGCCCTGGCTATATATTGCGGCCATAAGACCAATGATAACATATGGAACAGTAGTTTGGTACTCTAAGAGCACACAGAGCTTCGCGAGAATCAAATTATCCACCTTACAATGACAATCGTGTCGGGCAATTAGTGCCAGTGCAGATGTTATGCCTACCAAAACTAACTATTACCATGCCTATGACGTCCTCCTACCAGAGAGTAACGAATGGGCAAAATGATTCCGAACATCTGAGAATAACAGAAAACAATTGTTTCACTGACGGCTCCAAGCCCAATGATAATACAAAAGCCGCTGCAGGGAATAAAAAATGGTAAGGTTGAGCTTAAGTGTTTCTTAGGCAAACACGCAACCATTTTTCAGGCTGAAGTTAAAGCCATTGATACACACAAAATAAGATTCTCTTGCCACATATGAAAGTCAATATGCTCTTGAAATAACGTCAATTCCCTCAGTTTGAGAAATCTTTCCTGAGGTGAAGAAATTCTTCTCTCCACACAAAGTAATATTCTTTTGCCACATATCAAAGTCAATATGCTCTTGGAATAACGTCAATTCCCTCAGTTTGAGAACTCTTTTCTATGTGTGTATGACTGCACAGTGGCTCATCGAGAGAAACTGGAAAGGCAAATCAATCAAAATATTCTCGGACATTCAAGCGGCTTTAAAAGCTCTTGAATCTAGCCGTGGTTCATTCAACGCAGTATGGAACTGTCAGGAACTACTCGCCAAACTAGGTAGAGAAAATAAACTTACACTAATCTGGATACCCGGACATACAGGATATGAAGGCAACGAAAGAGCTGCTGCCGCACCGGCCTTCATAGGACCAGAACTGGGAATAGCTTACAACACAGTTGAAGAAGCTCTCTTCTGGTGGATACAACAGCAATTTGTAGACAAATGGAGAGATTTACCTGGCCTAACTCATTTAAAGGTGGCAGTTAATCTACCATCAGGAGTGAGAACTAAACAACTTCTTCAACTTGGCCGACAATAAGTACAGGCTGTAGTTGGCATGTGGCTCTCCGAAGAAACGGAATGCCGCTTGTGCTTGGAGTACGAATAGAGCTTGTTTTATGCTACTGTCCAGCAATGGAAAGAGTCAGACAAACAGTGTTTGGAAATTTTCAAATTACACTTGCAGATTTGAAAAAAATATCCACCCCCAGAAAGATATTCGATTTCATGAAAAGGAACCAGAGACTCGAGCTTAGTGCAAACCACAGATGTAAGGCATGATAGACGACGGATCGCAGTGGAGAGCCCCATTTGCGCCCACTAACATGTACAAATATAATACAATATAAGTGCAATAAAGTAGTAATATCCAAGGGATTACTGGCCTCGTTCTTATTAAATTTCATTACAGATGGTGCTTTCCCTCTTCCCCATTACGCCTACTAAAGGATACGAGATTCCAAAATCTGTTGTGGTCGTTAGGATTTTAATTTTCCACATATTTTGACATAAAACTTGATCTTTACTAACTTTTCTTAATATATTTTTTTTATATTTCTTGAAAAAGAGAGTACTTTGCTCTTAACAAAATTTCACATATTCTTCTGTTTTTACCGGTCTGTAGGTTTTTTGAAAATCTGACTTAGGTTTAGGGGTTTTAAGGCAAGCAAAACCTTTCCTAAAATCAAAGATAAAAAGTTTCCCATATGTTACCTAAATGCACGCAGATGCTCTAGAAGTGTTTAGTGAATTTTTTCCAAGAATTTGCCTTTTTAACTTTCGTTTCGAGATTTTCGATACTCGTTAATTTTTCGGCGCTGGAACCATTCAAAGGGACCTCTTTTCTAAAAATATGCACACTCAAAAAATGCTCACCCTTTTCCAATTCTCGTCAAATTCAATAGATTTCGGAAGACCATCAAAAGGAACATGCCCAGAAAAGTTTGTATGTGACTTGAGACTGTCAAAAACCAATGATCGTCGGCTGCTCTCAAATGCTATCTAGAAGCATGCCAAATCTGAAATCTCCACTCGAAGCCGTTTTCAAGAAAAAAAGCTTTCACTTCAAGAAGGAAATATCTCTGAAATTAGTTTAAATAAAAAATTTTCAATAGCGCAATATCCCAAACATAACATCATATAGGCTATTGATTATGTCTTAAAAAACAGGGTAATAAGGAACTAAGACGTTCACGGGTTTTTATTACAGGAATCGATAAATGGATTATAAATGAAGAAAAAACCGCGGAGTGCTCTTAAATTAGAGGGTGGAACTTGAAGATAGGGGTGAAAAACACCCCTTTTGGTTTTTTCAATATATGTCGTAAACAAACCAAAATTTCGATATATCTCATATGAAACTTTTTGTAGAGAATCAAATTTTCCATCGGAATAGCGTTTTTTGAATATTAAAAGAAAAAAAATTTGATGCCGAAACAGTCGAAACAAACTTGACAAAAAAGCGAAAATTTCGATTTTTTTATTTTTTTTTTTTTGCATTTCGCCTGTATCTTTTTTTTGGGCTTAGACATGGCCATTTGAACCTTGCTGTTTTTTTGGCATTTCATCCCTCTTGTACGAATATTGTTTTTGTTCGCATTTTATTGAAAAAATTACTGTTTTACTCAATTAAAAAGGCTTTTTTACGTTTATTATTTAGTTATACATGACAAGTACGACAAATTAATGTTTGGAACAATGGTGCTACTACATTTCAACAATATTGTCAAACTGCATATCGATATCATCATCTATATCTATAGTAATGTCGTCTTCTGCAATATCAGCTTCTTGTATATTGTCACAATTAATCCCCATGCATTCTTTACAAAAAATTGAGCAAGTAATATTCATTTTTCTGCAACCACAGTTACCATGGCAACCTGTAGTGCGACCACAAGCAACTTTTTTCAGCAAAATCTCTGGCGCTGGAGGTGCCGTTGTGCGAATCGCAATTAACCCGTACTTGGACCTTTTCCAACCTCAACTCAGAGGGTCCAAGATATTTCCTTTCCACTGCTGCATTTGACGATAAGTCCTCAAGCCATGCTCTTTGATAGCATCACGTGTTGGTGGTAATTGCGTCAGAGAAAACTTGGCGTTTTTAGACAGCTTACAAAAGTTTAAAAATCGGCAGTTGCTCAGACTCATGTTGATCTTTGCCCCATACAAACAATCTGCAATGTATTCCGATGCAGATGTAATATCTGGTTCAGTTGCATTGTTACGTAAAAATATTTCCATGGTCGTACACTGTTTTTAGTTATAAAATTTATAATTTTTTTTTGCCAATGTTATAGAAAGCTGAAGTCGTATCACAACCACTGTAGGCATGAATAAATCCTAGATACTTCTGCAAATGAAGAAAATTAAAACTGTTTCTATCAAACAATTTTGACGCTACTTTACCGATGTGTGGTTTCCAAAAATATACATTATCATTTTGCAACTGAGATAAAATAATGAGAAGGTCCGCATCTTGTCCAACAATAACAGCATTTTTAACATTCCCTTTTGCGCATTCGACAATAAGAAAATCTGCGTCCTTATCTGCTTGCACTGCAATAATGTATACTCCCTTCAATTTTTCAATCAAATATGCAATGAAGTTCTTTTTATTGCTTTCGTTTGATAGAAAGTTGTCTGGTTTTGTTAGTGGTTTTAAGTCATTTCTAATTTGAACTCCTGGACCAATTTGCTGTGTTCGACGCAGCCTCTCTGCATTTTTCGTACTGGTGTCTGAGCCGCTTGGATAACCATCAAAAACAACAGAACATTCGGGGTCAATGGTTTGCAAATGATAAATAAATTTTGTACTTATGTCTGCAAAAGTTTCATTACTGTTCTATACGATTTTATGTACTAAATACCCACCATCAATAACATGGTGAATATTACCGAGAGGAGCATCTTCGAGTGTAAAAAATTCATACAAATCTGATTTAGTATTCTTCTTCATATTGAATCCGTCAAAAATTGATGCTGTATACGGCGCTAATTCAAATTCAAAATACTTTTCGAATTCAGCATCCGAAGGCTTGCATAGAAGCATTCTTCTAAAGAGTGTGTCAGAGTCGACAACAACAACATCGTCTGCATCTAATCGAATTTTTGAAAATGCACTCTTTAGCGGCAGTACTTTGCTTTCTTAAATTTTACGTCATCAATTGTGCCTTTAAACACGTCTGGAATTAGAGCAATTCCTTTTTCTTATGCTTCGTGGCAATCAATTTCCGAACTTCCGATCACGCCAGTGCTCAGTGAAGTCAAATCACTTGATTGCAGAAAAAGAGGGTGTTCTCCGAACCGATCCAACAAAGTTTTTACATCATCTGCATCTCTCTGAATGCGGAAAAATTTTGTAACTTTAAATTAGATGGTACATATCTAATTTAAAGTTGCAAAATCTTTCTAGTTGTTCGGCAATAGCTATCATCAGCGGAATACTAGCTATCCATCGTGCAGTAAAATCAGGAGTAACGCCACGGTCATGGGTTGTGCCTTCTTGAGAATGAAAATGCCTCATAAAGCACTGTTCGATGGTCATGTCAGACCATCCTCCAGGACTCCTGAATAAAATTTTGGTGAACGCCGTAGTGTGAAGTATCCTTTGCTAGTAAATAAGTCATAGCTACGTTCATTCATCTTGTTTTTTATTTTATACATATCTTGAAGGTAGATGTACGAGCATTTAGCATAATTGAAGTGTCCCGTTGTTATAAAAAATGGTATCATTTTTTGGATTGAAGCCAAATGCATAGTCCAGTCCCCACTTCTTTCAGCATGAATAAATTGGAATAGTAATGTTATCATTTCAAAATACTGAACGTATAAAATGCGAACAAAATCAATATTCGTACAAGAGGCATGAAATGCCAAAAAAAACAGCAAGGTTCAAATGGCCATATCTCGGTCAATTTTCATGCAAAAAAATTGTTCCGCCCACCATTTTAAAGGAAATTTAATCTATTTTTTTTTTATCTGAAGTAATCCCTATACCTATCTAAGCCCAAAAAAAGATACAGGCGAAAAAGCAAAAAAAAATAAAAAAATCGAAATTTTCGCTTTTTTCTCAAGTTTGTTTCGACTGTTTCGGCATCAATTTTTTTTTAATATTCAAAAAATCCTATTTCGATGGGAAAATTGATTCTCTACAAAAAGTTTCATATGAGATATATCGAAATTTTGGTTTGCTTACGACATATATTGAAAAAACCAAGAGGGGTGGTTTTTCACCCCTATCTTCAATTAGCACGCTCTAATTTAATAGCACTTCGCGGTTTTTTCTTCATTTATAACCGACTGATCGATTCCAGCAATAAAAACCCGTGAACGTCTTAGTTCCTTTCTATATGACATAATCAATAGCCTAATAATAAACCATGAATTTTCAGTCCATCGTAACACAGGTGCAAATAGCGTGACAGAAAATATGACCATTGCCGTCATAAGGTATATCTCACAACTGATCATAATATATCATGATAGATAATATTGAGTAATATTTGTCTCTGTCGTTGCTAGAAAGTTGAATGCTTTATCGCCACATCCAACGGATACATATGTACGGGATATGGCGTAGCGCCTGTCCGTCGTTTGTCAATCGAGTTTCAACTGATTTATTGGCATGCAAATAGCACTACTCTCAGAATTAACTGGGCGAAAACCAGATATGTCCTGATATGGAGGAACGGCATGATTTACTACAATGAAAATGTATATCGGAATAATGGTACATCGACAATGTTAGGTCATTTATCGGTATTAACGTAAATTGCCGATAAATTTAATAAAGTATAACAAATACTGTGATAAGCAAAAAATTGGCAGAAAATTACAACTTCAAATTCAGGCATACGCTAGATAGCACAATAAATAAATTCATTGAAACATGAAGGAGCAAAATGCAAATAATACTTAATTATTTGTCATATGGACATAACAACATTCTAATTGTTTTACAAGGTAGATCCAGTATATAAATCGAAGTAATTAATTTCCAATAAATTCCTTATGCATATAAACATTCTTACTTATTTGCACATGCATACCCACATATCTCTTTTTTGTTTATCAAAATACAAAGTGATGTACCTAATTAAAACTCTTACTATCCTTTTTTTCTTTCTTCTTATGGGCAATTCTCCAGCACATTCTGGAATAAATGGGACTTTGTCCATATCACAACCATTTACTTTAAAATTGTTGTTTAATTAAATATTTTTATGTAGACTGTGTATATCTTTTAAAAAAGACAGATATTAAGATATCACAACAAAGGATATTGAAACTCCTCTCGTTCCCGCCCAGTGAGGAACATTCACAAATAGAACTATGTCGGACAGGATCAAAATGTAAATGTGAGCTAAACAAAGTATTAATATTTCAAGATGTTGAATTCTGTTATAGTTTAATCTGATTATAGTTCAAAAAATTGATTATCAATTTTATATTTCCAGAAATAAGATTTGATAGAATGGTTGAAATGTTTAGAGGAGGGAGGTCACCCATTTGTTTGCAACCCTAAAAAAATGTGGTCAAGATCCTCGATACATACACAATCACAATACGAATATTTAGTAATACCAATTCTAAATAAATGAATTGGCCAGTTTTTATTCGTATTATGATTGTGGTGTGTCTTCGATCAATACATTCAAATTTAGTGAACTACTTAGAGTTTAAGCAATGTGGACGGTATAAACAATTAATTCTTAAATCAGTTAACTTTATATTTAACCACTTTAATTAGTGGACTGTATCAAAATAGAGTGGTGGGGGTTTTATTCATAGGGTGAGAATTGAAACATATATCTTAGGCATTACGTACTTTATTAATGTAGGATTTAATTTGCATTAAATATGATTAATGTATACAATTATATCTAACTACTTTCAAGCATTCATCCTTTCATGTATAAAACTAAATAGGTAGTGTACATAAGGTTAACTATTATTAAATGTCTAACAAAACTTCTTGATTATATGAATTCAACATCAACTTCTTTTTTTACTGAATTTAATGAACGGTCTTTTCAACTAACTGCCTTTCGTTCACACAAAATATCTTGTACTTTACGTCCTCTTCGATTCTTTCAACTTAATTTCACCAGGGATGTAATACTTCGAACATTTGATTCGAATCTCGAGGAGAGGAATAGATTTGACTACTACGAATATGCCATTTTACCTTCTTCGATCTTCAACGGGAGAGACGTTACGAGTTGTATTGTCTTTAGGAAATCCGTTAAAACGCCCAAAGAGTCCTTAGTTCAATGTTGACAAAAGGTAACATAGAGTACAGCAGATATTTTCGAAAATTCTGTGCGAACAAATGAGAAAACTACTAAATATCTTGGCGTCAGACAGGGCTACGACTGGGTAGATGTTCTTGGTGCCAAATTCAAGCAGAGCAGTGACTGGACCGTTGCATCACGGGTGGGTGTTTGCAAGGCACTAAAATGAATTTTTTCTACCGGCGCGGACGGAGAATAGACTGGTAATTGCGCGGACGCTGGTGAATTTGAGAGGGTACAAACATGTTCTTTCTTTATTTGACATATTGTTGTTGACAGAACATTGACGGAGACAAATATATATTATATTGAGAACGATTAATAACGATTTCCTTGCCTGAGTGACAGCTTGCTTTCCAGAGATTGTTGCATATAAAGGAATCTATTCTGTCGACAATCCAGGTTCGGACTAAGGAACAACTGAAATACATTGCTTTAAATGCACAAATTTGCTCTTTACATGGGGTGAAATACTTCCATTTGGGCTTAATATGACTCAATCATACTACGGACACACAGTGTGTTATCACTAAACTATACGATGAAAAACGATAAGTTATACATATGTTGTGTTGTTTCCCCAACACAATGCTTCCCCCGATATTTCGAATTCTTCTTCCATAATTCGTTAAATTCTTTAATAATTGGAATAATTTCATGCTTGTTCTTTTTGATAATCTCTTTTGGAATATTAAGCCCTCTCCCTATATTGGCAAGTTTATCTGCAACCTTATTCCCTTTTATTTATTTATGTCCTGGTAACGATTATATCGCATCCCTTTTCTCTAACGTGAATTAAAAGCTTTTTGTTCTTAACATATTAAAATAATTTTTAGTTTCCATTGTAGTTTTATTGAGATTTTCAATAGCACTGAATGAAACTGAAAATATTGATTATGTCTTTATTTATTATCATAGTTGTGGCATCATTATTAGTGACCGTTTCTGCAGTACAAATACATATTTCCCCCAGGAATTTTAGACGAAAAATTATATTTGATGGCTGGAATACGCACTCAGAAACCTGTATTCTTATTCTTTTTGATGCAACAGTATATACAAAACTGTAGTGCGTTTTATATGGATCGGTTAGGGATAAGATTTGTTCTTTATAGACATCGCTGAAGCTTCGATACTTTATTTTAATATTTTTTTCTCATCACAGACCAATTGAAGCGTTTTATTCGGATTCCGCCGTTCAGCGGTTATCAAGCCTCAGGAAGACAAGCTCTGTCAGCAAGCTCCAGATCCTCGACTATATTTAGTCTACAAGGCAATGCCCAGAAGACCGTTCAAAGTAGTAAGAGGATATGTTCATCTGACGAATAAAGTAAATATTGATAAAAGTGAAAGAATTTCCAAGACACGATCTTATTTTGATAAACTAAAGCAAAACGCTTTGAAGTTTCGCGTAGGTCATACACATTTGTAAATAGACGAGATCATGGTGCCATGTTCATTCAACCATGATGTATATATGGAAAGCCAATAAAATTTGGGTACAAACTTTGGTGTTACTTTGTAACGGAATATATGTTAAATATATGTTATCAAATATTCGTCTATTCCGCTCCATTAATTCTACCTATTTATCAATGGTTTTCAATGCTCGGTATAATGATCGGCAGTGACATCTATCTGTGAATGGATATATTTTGCACAATTAACTTTAAGGAGAACAGTTACGCAGATTTGTATCTTTAATTTATGGATTTGTGTAGGTGCAGATCGCTTGATTTTGGGAATGTCATCTGTTCGGAAACGGGCTTATCTCGTGTAGTAGGTAGTTGAAGAACGTAGAGTGTTGTTCAAAGCTTGTAATCTACAATAGATTGCTACATTTAGCGTATATTGAATGTTTCCTTAGTTTGACGCCGGGCTTCTTACAACGGTTGTCACGTGTTTTAAACTGCCCAATGAAAAGCCATTGAAATTAAATAGGTAGAACGTACAAATTTTGAAAGGAAGGTCAAATCATCTTGGTTTAAGGGTTCGACGCGGTAAGTGATAAATTTTTTGATCTTGAAATATTATATTCATCCTGCATATTTTTCAATAGTCTTTTCATATTTTAAATACAGAATTGATAACTGTTTTTAATTCGGTTAATCATATTTCACTAAAGTGAAGAATTTAGCATTTTTATATCTCACTTTCGAGTGTTTTACGATTTAAACAATCTTAACTTGTTATGGTGACCTTTAGGTTTGAATACCGTTTTTTGGTGAATAATTGCGTATCTTATCGGTCAAATTGGCGTAATTTGATAATGGTTTAATCCAAATATATCGGGAACGTAATTATTTCGTCGTTTAGTGGTCATACATATGAGTTTACATATTTTCATTTAAATTGAACAGTATTGCCTGGAAGATTCTCAAAGCGAATTTTATATGTTCCTGTAAAAGGTAGTTAATTGAATTTGAGTAGAATTTCGCTGAATTTTCTTTAGTAGTATTGTTAATCGTAGTTTTTCAGGCATATTTCATTAATCTTTCAGGTGATTTGTAACATCAAACTATAATTATTATCACTTATCGTGTCACGTTTGATCAATGATGTACTGGCATTGATTTGCATATGAAAGAGGTTTAAACACATGTGTGTAAATTTACCTGGTTCATTTTTTCTTAATCGTTTATCTAAGTTCCTATCTCAAAGCAAGATAGTAATTCTCATATCTTTATCTTTGATTAATTGAGACTAATTTACGTCAAATTATTGTTTATGTGCCAAGGGCCATATTTATAGATTAATTAAAGAAATTACTTATCTGGAGTCATTAGGCTTGTTTTAAGAGAGGTTATACCTCGTTCTTTCTATTTTTTTTTTTATTAAAATATAGTTACTTTCTATTTGAAGTTGCCGAGAGCCACTGTTTGGATAAGTTTCATAATTGTCTTTTAAATTTTGAAGTTTGATCACAATTTCTTTTGAATTTCATATCTCTAAGTAAAGAAAAGAAATATCTTGAGTAGCAGTAATTATTTATAGTGTTATTTAATCATAGTTATTTATAATTTTTGCTGAACTTTAAATTGTAATTTAAGTTCTGTATCCAGTAAATTTTCCAGTTGTTGGTTAAAACCTTGTATGTCAAACTGAGGTCCACAGGATACTCTTCTAATTAATTAATTAGCGGTACAAGGTGGTCTAAAACATCCAATATTTTTTTATGTAACTACTGCTCCAAGGCGACACCTACACAGATCTTTGTGGTGATAGTCGGTCCGACAGCAGCCACGCACAACTAAAAGGGAACCATTCCGGGAATTGCCGTTAAGCCCTGGATACGCCTTTAGCAGGGAAGCTTAGGTACAGGCAAATAGGTTTTCAGTGGAGGTCCCAACTGATCACGTGGTTTGCAGATAACAGGACGAGTTAAGTATTTAGATGTGTCAGGGAGTTTTTTAGATTGGAGAGACCAACTTGTTATAATAACTAAATGTGTTCATTGTTCACATTACTAGTCAATTTAGTCAAGATTAAACTTCATCAATTCTATTATAAGTTGTATTTACATCCGATTATATGAATTTCAACAATTTTTAACAAAAAACCTCATCATTGATAATTGTAAATTAGTTGTTAAATTAATATATTGTTTTTAAAAAAATTATCTTCTTTGATTTACTACACGACTGGGCTCTATGAGACGTGAATTATTTTTATCTTTGTAAATTCTAAATCTAAATATTCTATATTTTCTGTTTGCATCGTCTCTAAGAGCTTGGCGCCCACAATCATATATATAATATAGCTGACGGGAGAACCGGTAAATCGAATCCACCCCTAGTCTCACTTAAATTAAATTAAATAAATTAATTATCCTCACCAATTGGTTATAACTTAAACACCTAGTTCATCAGGTTATCTATCCGACTTTGAACCTACTGTTGCGAAAGAAGTTTCTTGGATACTCGTGTGACATCTGACTGCTTTACTTCCTGACCAGGATCATAAGCATGAACTGTTTTTTGACAATTTCAAAACAAATTCAAAACAACCGAAACCGCTAAGAAAACTTAAACAGGAAAGTGTTCAAATGGCGTCAAATTAAATTGGGAAACAAATAGAACGGGGATTTTTTGATTACCGATTTGACCAAGCAACAGAGATATTGGTTCTAAACTGGAGTAACATACCAGTCTGAAAATCGCACATGGGCGACGGTGTGGACATAAAGAATCAGAATGGTGGTTGCCTTTATTTGCACAAATGTTAACGGTTATAAGCACTTGGAAATTTCACTAGATTGCCAATAAAAGGAATTATTTCGGTACACGGAGCAAACTTGTTAAAGCTTAAAGATTCGATCAAACGGGTCACTTTGTAGTTGTAATAAAACACTCAACGTACTGATGTACCACTACACGACGTATGTTTTGCTCTTCTCCACACCAAATAATATGTTTTAGTTTAAATTAACTTACCTAATGTTTCTAAAATACGTACCTTTTTATTATTCTTCAAATTATTTTACATGTTCAACCATTGGCCCAAAAAGAAGACGGTGTTTTATTGACAAGTTGTCAAAAAATTGTAACTTATAGTTTTTTTTGCCTTACAACTATATTAGTCAGTGCATCTCACAGCTATGATTTTGATCTAACCTACTATTACCATTATGCAAGTGGCCAAACTCCGACGGATTATTTGCTTCGTTATCGATGAATGGTTTGTGCCTATTTCCACGAACGAGTCGATACCCACAGCATTAGATTTTATACCATTATTATCAAGACCTTTCATCAAATTCAAAACAATTGCATTTGAGCACTTTTATTCTATTCAGACAATCTTACTTATTATCGAAACATGTAGAAAAGCTTCGAAACAGTTTATGCTGCATAACTTTATATTCAAAAGTTGAGTTTGTTGCGTCCCAGAATCAAAATTTTAAATCGTCTACCCTTCTCCACGACAAATCTAAATTAATGCCATCGGGGGGCCCCTTGACGCCCAAACACGGGAAGCGTTTCTGCTTTGCCGAAGCGTAATGTGGCTTGTGCATGACGTAATATAAGTGAATATATATGCATAAGTGTGAACTGTCCGTTATGATTTTGGGTGCGCCGTCAAAGTGGGTTCATTAATTAGCTGGGAAAGGCAAATGAGCAACATGATTACCATATTTGTTGTCTTGAATTAACTTGTTGCATAAATTCTCTCCATATTAACTATTTACTACTGCCATTTTTTTAAACATCGGCATATATCAACGTTTTCCTCAGTCGATCTCCATATAAACTTTACCATATGGATTTGGTTCAAAGTAAAATTATTTTGAGTTACCTTGCGGTAATGACATCAATACAACATTCAAAT
>MU183983.1:136246-154980 GCA_016904865.1 Pissodes strobi
CACTACTGGTAAGGGCCCTTCACATAATGATTATAAGTCTTTGTACTTATCACTCCTGAGTTTTTGAACTTCTAAATTTAAAACGCCTAGATTAACTTCAGATAAACCAACTTTTTGTCGTTTAAGAATCGTTAAAGAATCAAATTCCTGTTGAAGGTGGCTATTCTTAAAATATATTTTTGATGGTTCGGTTTTGTTTACCTTTAACTTCATAAAGTCTGTCCAATTAATGGGATAGCCTGAGTCGGATGTTCTAACTGATAGTATTCTGATATCTTTAGATAGTTTCTTAAAATCTGAAAAGGCATGGTATTCAAGAGGCTCGACAATGTACGGTAGCTTTCTTCAGGCAAGCCGTACAATGGGATATAGCTGTGAAGGAACAAAAATATCGCCGGCCGTTGTCAAGGCTGTAGAAATGGCACTATGTGCGGAATCTCCCTCGTTTTGCCCATGGAATGATTCAAACATCGCATATTGAGATTTCCTCAATATTTTTTGTGTTTGCTACAGTATAAAGCAACATGGTTGCAGTGATCGAATTTTTGTTTTGACCACTGCAACCATCTGCAAAGAAGGCAACCGTTTTTACGGTATTCTTAGTGTCGTAGGCACTTATAGCACTTATCTCTTAAGCACCTCGTTTGCTTTGTACCTCATTCCAAAGATAGCAAAATCATTCCTTTGACGCAATGTTATATACCGTAAAATTATAATTGACCAAGCGATTCTTGTAGAAGATAGCACTCTCTTTCGACTGGGGCAAGTAAATGACTTGTTGGAGGTCAAAACTAGCACATAAAATTTGACTATTGTTTAAAGCCTCTATTTTGACATTTTGTTTAATGTCTCTTACTTTGCTTTTTTCTGCAACATGCGTCTCGAAACGAGCTTTTATCTGTTCTTTCTTGGCATCATCTCCTGCTCTGTAGCTGAGACACAAAGAACACTGATCTTTCTTTGCCTTGTGAAACGCTAAATTTAATGCTCTAAATACTTTTCTGTATAAGTCAATACAAGGTTTTTGGCATTTGGATCTAATTCGCTTAACATCTCATACATTTTAGATACTGTTAACCCGTGGTGAAGATATTCCTTCGTAGAGCTGGACCTACAGTAGTGTAGAGTAACACTACTGTAGGTAGGAAATCTTTTAATGTGATTGAGAATGGCGTCCCGTAGATTTTGTCTCTATTAATAATAGCAGCTGATTGGCGACCACCCCTTTTTTGTTCTTTCAACAAACCGCTCTCATTTACTTTCTCTAAGGCAATTCTCATAAAACGCTCAGAAACACTCAACAAAATGTCTTACATACTAAATGACGAGTATGTTCCACTGACAAAAAGTATTGGTTGGTACGTTGTCTTCTCGAATGTTCTTTCTTGGAAGTCTTGTAAGACTGACCAAACTCAAACCCCCGACGCATCGGGGGTTAATATGAAATACGCCGCTTACAAATTTAACAAAGTTCGTAAAACAAATTTAACAAAATGACTTAACTCAAGTTACGTCTCTTCGTGAAATTCTGTTTTGGACAATTATCAGATAGTCAGGCTAGATACGCCGTGCTATTATAATAAATATAATGAATTGAGATACGCCATTTCGTGAAATTGTAGAGCATACCCTTTTACATTATATATGTGACTTATCTCAATTTTCAATTTTTTCGAGTTACGTCACTTTGTGATATTGACGACGATATGAAGTCACAAAGAATATTATTAACGAATCCTGTTTAGCAGTGTTCTTAGATCTTGCCAAGGCATTTGATACGGTGCCACATGACGCTGTATTAGATGTTCTTGGCTGATATGGGCTTCGTGGCATCGTGTTGGATGTCTTAGCAAGCTATTTGCGGGAAAGATATCAAATTGTTAGAATAAATAATGAGTTTGGCGAACCATTTACTGTTGAGATTGAGATGTCACAGGGCACAGTTTTGGGACCGCTTTGGTTTGTTACTTATATAAGTTCTTTGACATACATTGACTTAGAGGAGTCATTGCGGTATTTTTTATGGCAGTGGCACACACACTAAAGGGAAATCCTATCGCACTCGACGAGCGGTGCGTGGGCGAAGATGTTGATTGACACGGTTCTTAAACAGTTGCAGGTTGTAATTAGGGGAAGCAAATATCCTGGGAGTGAGTTCCACAGTGATGCAGTGCGATAGACAAAGGAGTCCTTGTAAAGCGACGTTCTAGGTGTTTCCAGTTGTATGACGAACGGGTGCGCTCTACCCGTCTGGCGTGACTGTCTGACAGGTAGTGCTGGGGGCAGGATGATGCCTGCCAAATCCTGGGAACATCTGCCGTGAAATATCTATAAAACATCGAAATCTCGGCCACATGTCTGCCATGTTCCAGACTATCCAGATCCCAGGTCAACTTTGGGTCGCCGACGAGACACACAGCTCTCTTCTGAACGGAATCCAGCAGCTTTAGGGTGATCTTAGGTGCGGCACCCGAGAAGTGTAAACAATACTCTAAGCAAGGTCTTATTTGCGCTTTGTAGAGCAAGATTTTTTTGTTTGCGAAATAGCTCACCAAGCTTCTGCGAGGCTGACTTTGCGCTGGCAGTCTGAAGGACGACAGTTTGTTGAGCAATCCATCATGCCACCTTATTGTTTTTTTTTTGGTATCATATGCTGATGACACAGCAATATTATTGTCAAAGACGCGCCCCGTTCGGTTTCATGAGACAAATTGAGGCTTCCTTGAAATACTTTTGAATCATGTTGAGGCTGGGAGAGTTACTTGGGTTACTTTATAGAGCTGACTTTAATTAAGTTATTTTTGATTATTCTTTTAACTGACGTGTTTTAAGAGAAGTGTATTTGTGCATTCTCCGTAAAGGAACTAAATGCGAAAGAGATTTTTAACCCCCCAGAGTCTTTCCCGTTAAGGTACAAAATAACTCAGGTTGAACACCCAAGAGCCTTTCCCGTATAGGTACTAAATAGCTCTAGACGAACAGTGGGGTGATCTTGTTGCCAGAACGCCCCCTAAAGGATCACGAACTGAACCAAGTTCTCGTTTACTCGGTCCGCTCGATCTTTTATACTAAAATTTGTTGAAAGTTTACTGATTGTTTTTAAAACATGATAATAATCATAATAATTATGTTTCAAGATCAAGCAACAAGTTCAAACTTTAGACTGAGTGTTATTTTTTAGTGAATGAGATTTCTAGTTTATACATGCCCCCTCCGTCTTGCATTGGTCCCCAATGCAAAACATCTTTTACGGTTAAAAAGGTCAAAAAGAAAAGAATCTCCCTAATAAATAAAGATTTGTTTGCGACTGTCTTAAAAAAACTCTGTTATCGTAGAGACGATCAAAACTTATTTTTGATTAGTATGTTTAAAAGAGTGGAACCCGCTTAAATATTAACGAGTGGTCCTCAATATTCGAATAGTCATATCGTTCCCCACATAATTAAATCTAAGTTATGTTTGAGCACTTTTCACTTTTGGTTCTGGCTTATAGCTTAGTTCGGTCCTGGATTCCAGCCAATGGTTATCCATGGATGAAGGTCCGTACTAAATTCCAGATCCTTGTCGTGGAGCCCCATTTGGCTGAAGTCCGTATAAGGGCTCCATCTGACCGAACTGTGGGTCGACATTGAATAGCGCTCCAAGTACATGCAAAAAATATAAACAGAACATTAGTAAACAATATTGACACGTACCTCTTAGCATAATAAATTCCCGTATATTATTTGTTAACATTAATATGCACCTATATATATGGTTTTCACTTATTCTATAAGTAGCGAGGTATACTAGAAATATATTTTTATCTTGTCATTCAATATCATTAGTTCGGCAATTATTATTAAAAATTATAATTATCATTGAAAGTATTATCTTATACTTTAGTACTATATTCGTATGTTTATATCATTTTAATCCATAAGAAGTATTGGCAATTATGCTTTAACAGAAAATATTTAAGCGATTATGTGTTGCTCTATCTAACTTATGTACTATTAGATTAACACAGATATATGTGTTCTTCATATCCTTTTATTTATCTATTTCCTTTTAAAATATATCCTAAATTATCCTCAATATTTTAATAATAATTCATACTGTATGTATAATTGGATAAAAATATTACAACTTATACTAAAATGTATGTACTACGTTGTTATACTTATTAAATTGTGTCATTAGCATTTTCTACATCATCTGTTGTATTTGTGACGTTGCCGTCGATCGGTATTGAGTTTGTTGTTCGGTAGCCTTTTACTTGAGACAAATCATGGAAGTTTCAGGTACTTGGGCTTGTATTCCATTGCCGGTTTGCTGCTGTTGAAAATAAAAATATTTTATTAGCGAATGCTGACGCTTGATTTATTTGAATGTTTGGCCTTGTCTCGATAAACTAAAAAGGTTTGTTTATAATTATTGTATTTAATATAACATCGACTGCTTGACCCCGTAACCGTTGACTAGTTTGTTTAGACCAATATTAATTACAGTGGATATTTAATACATGTATGGGTTATTTACACCTTTTTACTGCAATTATATTGCCTGATATTGATTTGAATTGAATATTAGTATTTTTAATTATTATCCTTCCTAGATATGCGCACTTTCTAAGAAGGCTAATGTTTTAATTTTCGGTGTAGATTACCTCACACAAGTTACTTGTTTTTCGCTTATTTCTAATCATTTAATCTATTACTACGTATTTTGTCTACATATTTTAACTATTTCTATGTATTCTCTATGTTTTGTGTTGGCCGATACTTTTGTGATGTATTCTCTTTAATATTACCTCCTATCTTAACTTTTAACTTATTTTCCTGTATTTCTATTACTACTCTAGTTTACTATCTTCTCATATACTGTCTACTTTTCCTTATAACTTTATATATGCCCATCTATAGCTTCTAATTTTATCTCCTAGGTCTTCATTTTGCCCATGATCTTCCCTTACTTATCTGCGACAGTTGGCTGCAACATTTCCTATACGCCCTGTATATCGCTGTTCCTTTATTTTAATTCAATATAACTTTTTTTTTACTCTCAATATTATCTCTTGAATTCTCCCATTTCTCTTTTAATTAATTGCCTGTGTTACTCGAATCTCCATAAAAAAAAATTTAATGCCCATGTTTCTTTTTCCCTCTACGATTTTCCCCATGAGGTACTTATCGTGAACATTTGCGTTCTTCATCATCTGTACTATCGTCCTCTACGCCACCTTCTTAGTTTCTGCGTTTCTGTGTGTATTTGCTTAGTTTTTGGTTACTTCTTAATTATTTAGTTACGTGTTCCTTCTTAGTATTTTTTTTTCTTTTTTGGTTTACTTTATCCCTTGGTCCAGTTCGAAGTACTCCCTTAGCGTATTGTTTCTTTATAGTTTCTGGTTTCTTCTTATATTTAACCTCCTTTCTTCTAGTTTTTGTTACCGTATATACCTTAGATAATAGTTTTATATGACTTTCTCTATGTTTGGCGATATCTATATTATGCTTTATATATACTTTCTATAAAACTTTATTTTTATTTCTTAGTTCCTCGTATATTTTGCTTTCCAACCATCTGGCTTGTGATTTTCCCCTGTTTGGTACTTATTCTGAGATAGTTGAGTTCAGCAATTCTTTATACCCCTAGTATATACAGTTACGCGCATTAAAAGTGGGACACCCGATTTTTCCCATTGTAAAACGTGCGATTGCGCACCAGCACATACCTGCGGCAATGACGAGGTTTGTCAAATTTGGCAGGAAAACTTAACCCTTAAATGCATCTAGTTGCCATTTGGCTACATACCGATATTTAACTAACTCAAACACACATGAACGCAAATTTACGCTCGCTGCATAGTGTAGCCAATTGAATATACCATTGGATGTTATAATTCCGACAGTTCCGACGAGATGGCGTTATAAATCGTTCATGCATCGTTATTGTCAGTTGATGCATGGTGATCAGACATTACTTTTGTTTATCAGTTTGTGAATTTAGTAGTGTTTCTCCAGTGACTATTTGAATATTATAAAATTGTGTTTCCTAGCCTAATAAGGTTTGTATTACACCATAATATTTTATATTGCGGTTTATACTACTATTTTTTCTGTAAACGGCAGTTTTGTTTTGATGCCAATCGGCAACATCATGCGTTTAGTGGTATATTTGTAATTTTTGAAGTAATCTATTGCTTTTGAGATTCAAGTAAATTTGGTTTTTGGCAGTTATGTGGACGGATGTTCAGTTATTAGTATCAATTAGGAATACAGTGTATTTTTATCCGATAACGCATAAAAATGCTGTTCTAAATGCTGTTTTTGTTATTTCAGAATGAACAGTCGAGATAAACCTCTGTCAAAAAAAAGAGTTGATAGAGTTCTGGGAAAATTTGACGGGTTTAGATAGCGATGATGGTGCAGAGAGTGATGCGGACAGTTTGGAAGTTCCTTTAGAGGATCCTGTTATATTTTATGAAGATGATGTTGAAGGTAATGTGAGCGAGGGCGAGCTGTCTGAAAGAGAAGAAGATGCATCTTCACCAAGAGCTACACTTAGCGATGATGAAGACAACTTACCCCTATCTGTGCTAAGAGATCACGTAAAAAAAGGAAGAGCGGCTACAAATAAGGATATTTTGTGGAAAAAGAAATACCTACAGCTAAATGAAGACGAATTACGCTTCACCGGGGATACAAAACTTGACGCAAATATTTGTAATTTGGAAACCCCTTACGAGTTCTTCAGCTACTTTTTTTCAAATGACCTAATACAACAAATAGTACATGAAACTAACTTATATTCTGTGCAAAAAAATCCCGAAAGACCTCCCGTTTTTACCGAAATCGACATAAAACAATATATAGGCATAATAATATACATTTCGTTGGTCCATATGCCTAATACTAGGTCCTACTGGAGTGGAGAACTTAGATTTTCGCCAATTGCTGATGTCATGCCTGTAAACAACTTTGAGAAACTTCGACGATATATCCATTTCAATGATAATCAAACTTTTATACCTCGCGATCAACCCGAACATGATAGACTCCATAAAATAAGACCTCTTGTTACACATTTGAACAAAAAATTTCAATCAGTTGCTTTGGAACAGCACCTAAGTATAGACGAGCAAATGTGTTCCACAAAGGTGAGGCATTATATGAAGCAATATATGCCAATGAAACCCCATAAGTGGGGTTTCAAGTTTTTTGTTTTGGCGGGTGTTTCCGGATTTGCTTACAAGTTTGAGATTTCTACAGGTCAAGAGAAATTTGAGCAGATGGTCGATGGTGAGCCCGACCTTGGAATAACTTCAAGTATTGTTTTACGATTAGTAAGGGTAATACCACGATATAAGAATTATTGATTATACCATGATAATTACTACACAGCTTTGAAGCTTATAGTACACCTTGCTAAAGAAGGTATTTACTCTTTAGGTACAATACGCAGGAATAGACTTCCTAACTGTAAATTGCCTACAGAAGCTTCACTAAAAATGGCTACTCGCGGCACCAGCCATGAATATGCTGCAACAGTTGATGGGGTGGACATATCATCAATCATTTGGAAAGACAATAAATATGTCACCCTTATTTCATCATTTGTTGGCATAAATCCGATAACAAAGGTCAAGAGATTTGACCGCAAAGAGAAGAAAAACATTGAAGTTGACTGCCCCAACATAATTACTGAATACAACAGACACATGGGCGGAGTGGATTTATTAGATAGTTTGATGGGGAGATACAAAATTCATTTGAAAAGCAGAAAATGGTACATAAGGCTTTTTTACCACCTTATTGATATGTCCCTAGTAAATAGTTGGCTCCTTTATAAACGAGTAAAAAATGATAATGGAAAAAGCTGGTAAGGTCCTGAACCAAGCTGAGTTCCGTGCTCAAGTCGCTTACCACTTATGCAATCTAAGGTCGTCTCAAAGTAAGCGTGGCAGACCAAGCGGCAGCTTGGAAACTGAAATAGCTGAAAAAAGGAGGAAAGGTCCAACCAAACACATTCCGCCGAAAGAAGTGCGAACGGACGAAGCTAGTCATTGGCCTGTCCACCAAGATGCTAAAATGAGGTGCAAATACCCCAACTGCAAAGGTTTCACTCGTATCAAGTGTGAAAAATGTGGACTTGAATTATGTTTGAACAAAAACAATATCTGTTTTAAAAATTTTCATAATTAATTCTTTTGTTATAAATGCATACTGTAGCCATTTGGTAACAATGTTTTTTTTTTTTGAAAATAAAGCATTAAAAAATTAAGTTGGGATTTTTTTCACTATTTTTCCTGTATTAGTTTATGCTTTTTCTAATGTATTTTTATTATTTTACACAAAAATAAAAAATCATGCATTTAACGGTTAAATATGCCGCAGTTATCATGTTACCTCGAAGAACATGTTTTCCGAAGCGCTTCTGATGCAAGAAACGCTACAGTGTTTCCAGCTTCTGCCAGTACAGCGCGTAGAAGAGTTAAACGTCTCTCTAATTTAAGAAATCGTTCTGCAGCCAAGAAACCTTTTCTCACTAATGGTAACAAAGAGCAAAGAATTGGTGGGTGTTTGGAATATCTTGTGGCTGACGTAAATTTTTGGGAAAGAGTAGTTTTCTCTGATGAAAAAACCTTTCAATCATTTTATAATGGCGGTTTAAGATTATACAGGCCGCCGAGGTCTAGATATGAAGAAATGTACACTCAAAAAATTGAAAAGTCCGCAAGATTTTCTGTCAATGTTTGGGGTTGCATGGGAGCTGGTTGGACAGGGCTGTGCATAAGAGTAGACGACAGGTTCAACACTGAACAATATTTGAACATCTTAGAGAATGTCATGCTTCCAAACGCCCGCGCTGCGTATCCGAATGAGTTCGTGTTCCAGCAGGAGAACTGCCCCATCCACACTGCTCGCCGAGTAACAGAATGGATTGAAGCAAATCAGGTTGACTTGTTACCTTGGCCAAGTAGGAGTCCTGATGCTAATCGGATCGAGAATGTTTGGGGACTGATGGTAAAAAAAAATGTCAAATTTTAAACCCGAGAACAGGGAGGAATTATGGACAAAAATCGTGGAAGTTTGAAACAGATAATGACTGAGGATTATACTCAAAACTTAGTGGCTTCCATGCCCAGAAGAATCCATGCGATTCTGAAAAAAATGGTTCTGCTGTAAAATATTATTAGTATCATTACACGGAATGCGCATTATCTATTTAGCGATTACGTTTTTTTTTTTAAATAAATAATTGTAAAAACCAAGTTCAATTTTGTGTTATTCAATAGGGACTTTGGTTGATTTTATATTTCACGTTCGCGATATTATTGCTTAGGGTTGTGGTCACTAAACTCGCTGGAACACTATCACTCTTTGTAGAAGAGTAATAGTTAAAATAATTTTGTGAAAAAGCGATGACAAAGGTGACAAAGCCATAAAACATAACCTAATGAATGTACGTCATATGGATATGCCCTATTAGCAGGTAAAAGTCTGATTTACCAAAAATTGCGAAAAATGACAAGATCTGTCGTGGGGGTGTCCCAGTTTCAATGCGCACAACTGTACATATGTCTTAGTACATCCTTTAAGAACACGTAACCCACTTTTTAAAAACATCATCTTCTTTTTCTATTTGCTTGTTCCTCCGCCTAAGTGTTATTTTACGTATTATCTAAGGTATTTGTCAATGATACTTATGTTTTAAACTTGTAATCTCCCGCAACTTTTTTCCCCAAAAAATTCTAGTAATTTTTCCTCTATATCGTCGTCCTTCCTAATGCCACTTCTCTTATATTTTTGCTGTATATTAGCTGTCTTATATTTTGCCATTGCCTCTTTTGTCTCTCGCATGATTAACTGGAAATGTTTTTTGATGTGAACTGGTGATGCCTTGGTCTCTGGATCCATCGTATGAGTGTCCTTGAGCTTAATTTGTTTTATTGGTTTTTTATTATTCTTATTTTGCCATGGGATAGAGATTTTTTCATATAACTCCGAGAGCAGTCAAGTTACTTCTCGAAGGAACGAAATTCCGCTCGCAGAAATGATTCACTTCCTCTGGAAGAACAACTCAAAAGTCACTAATCTCTGTAATACTCAGTAATGTTGATTGATGGTATCTCAAAGCTGAAGAGAAGTTGCTACACGAATTTAACATTGTGGATCTTAATGGCTATAAATTGTGTTTGGAGATTTATTTAATTCTGATGAAAGAAAAAAAATCTTTTTGGACTGACCCTGTATATCAATGTGCACAGCAATCGAAACTGCACTTAGATAGATAGGTACAAAATAGCTCTAGATGAACAGTGGGGTGAACTTGTTGCCATATCGCTCCCTAAAGGATCCACGAACTGAACCAAGTTGTCGTTTACTCGGTCCGCTCGATCCTTTATACTAAAATGTGTTGAAAGTTTACTGATTGTTTTTAAAACATGTTTAGATAATAATCATAATAATTATGTTTCAAGATCAAGCATCAAGTTCAAACTTTAGACTGAGTATTATTTTTTAGTGAATACGACTTCTAGTTTACAATATTCAACGGATCGTCGTGGGGAGATGTTAAGCTGTTTGCTGAAGGGGGCATTTCGAGGGTTATGGATTAGCTTAAAACTTTTAAATCAACACTGAATGTATAAAAAACCTAAATTATTGCCTTTTCTTGACCTCTGCTAATAGCCCACATTTTGATATAATCGTTGTTGATCATGACTGCATGGTTGGGGTGGTAGATTCAAGTAAATAAGTTGGGCTTATCATTGATAGATATTTTAGATAGTATATCTGTTTAGGTCAGGGACAATTTTAATATAATACATTGTTTGTCAATATGTTCATTACAAACGAATTGGAAATTAATTTTGAAAATCAACTGTTTGACTATGGCTCTCGAGTCTTTTTTATTATAAAATCGACATTTGTACCGTGTTAAGCTAACATACTGCTATAATTCTCTGCTAGGTGCGCCTATGATATGTGCGTGGCAAGCTGCAAATCGTGAGACAAATTAATAATGCTATCTTGCATTAATTTCGACCCACTTATAAACCTACTCACCAGGTGTACTGAAAACCATCTCATTCCATTTTTGAATGTCATTAAAAGGATAATACTGTAGTGGTATTCGACATTAAATTTAATATAAGATTTAACTTTAAATGTTTTGAAGGGGAAGCAAGCAACACACAGAGCTAGCTTTTATTCGAAAAATAGTTATAGAATAAACGATCAAGCTGGAAAAGTAGTATGTTCACATTGGATTATATGCTCATATCCCTACAAACCCTTTATTTTTTTCTCGATAGAGCAAGAGTAGTCATGTATACCTACCATGAAGGCCAATGTAGAAGGACACAAACGAGGTTACTTCATTGTTTTTCATTATTTAAATAATAGAAGCTTCCATTCCGACAATTTAGTGGTATTAGGAAAAATGCATGCATTGATAATGTTTTTACAAATATTAATGGAAATTTTGCTTACAAAATCATAGACACATGCTTATCAGATCACTTAGCGGTTTCATTCAGTTGTAGGTTGTCTGTTCAGCTTCATACTGTGTGTAAGGCTAGGGTAGCTTATAGGCCTATCACGGATCTGGAGCTATCATGTTTACACCGGATAGTTGACCTTATTGACTCGTCATTTGTTAATAATGAGTCAATTACTCCTGATGCAATGTTTAAAATGTTTGTTGATATTATGGTAGATGCTTGTGAAATAGCATTCCCTGAAAACACGAAAATGACCAGTACAAACAAATTTAATAAAACGTATAAAATCCACTGGTTTTTAGATGAAGTAAGACAAATGAGGGAGACATTGAAGTTTTTAACTAAGCTGTAAGCTACTCTACACCATCCCTAGCGCCGCCGGATTTTCTAAGGTCATTGCGCGTAAGTTATAATAATGTTATCCAAGAAAGTAAAGGGCGAGCCAATGACAGACATATAATCAAATCCAAATCAAAAAATAAAAATAAAGCCGCCTGGGCTATAATAAAAAATAATAATCCGGTAAATGATAATATCAGTTCTGACTGCTTGAACGCAAATGACTGAATAACTTCTTCTCTGACATTGCCGAAAATTTGAAGAGGAATCTTCCTGTTTCGAACGTTGATCCCTCGAGTTACTTACATTTAATAAATATTAATACTAACGAAAGTTTCAGTTTCGATGAAGTTACTTATTTTGATCGTAGAGATATAATAGCCAATATTAAAAACAGTCCCAGTAAGGACAGTTTCGGTTTTAATATAAAGATAATAAAGACAGTAGAAAACATTGCGAGTTCCTGATATTTTTGTTTCTTCTCTGCGTACTTTTTAACCACATTTTGGTCAGATGGTATTGCAATATCTATAATATATGTGATCTTTTGGGTTTTATTTTGAAAGGTTATATCAGGTCTATTATGCTTTGCTGTTTTATCGGTATGTATGGCAAGGTCCCAGTATAATTTATAATTCTTATTTTCCACTATTGTTTATGGTGAGTATTCATAATATGGCTGTGAGTCCGTGTGTAGCTGGTATTGTATTGCTATCGCTTGGTGGATTATTTTAGCTACTGTATTATGCCTATTTGTATATTCAATGCCTGCTAGTACTTTACATCCTGATGTTATATGTTTGATCGTTTCGGGGAATAGGTGACACTTTCGGCATTTATTGTTCGTGAAGGAGCCATCTTTTAAAATATATTTACTATAGTTATTCGTTGCTATGACTTGATCCTGTATTGCGAGTACAAAACCCTCTGTTTCAGGGTATAATTGGCCTTTTTGTAGAAACATATATGTTAATTTTTTATTTATTTCTTCTTGATTGGTATTATTGTAGTGTCTACCATGTAGTGGTTTGGATGACCAATTTTTCTGTATTTTGATGTTCTTGTGTCGCTAGATTTAATGGTGTATATTTTTTGTCTATTTTGACTATGGCTGTGTGTAAGGAATATTTTATATTGTGGAAATAATTTCTTAGTGATTTTATCTGCTTAGCATGTAGTTCTTGTAAGTCCATCATTCCTCTCCCTCCTTCTTCTCTACTTAGTGTTAGTCGTTCTTTGCATGAGTTAGGATGTAACTTTCTATTTTTTGTTAATTGTGCTCTTGTCATTATGTGTAGATTTTCAAGATCTGTTATGGACCACTTTATTACACCGAAGGAGTAGATAAGTATAGGGACAGCGTATGTGTTAATTGCTTTAAAGAGGTTCTTTGAGTTGAGTTGTGACTTAAGAAGTAGGTTAAGTCGACTTTTGTATTGTTGTCGTAGTTCCTATTTTGTTGTAGTATGATCAATTTTATTGTTTTGATAAAATCCCAGGTATTTGTATACTTCGTTTTTCCCAATTTGCTCTATCGTTTTTGTGTTTAGTGTTTCTTCAGTTTCTTGATGTTTCCATCTTCCTTGCTCTATATGTAGTATCCTACACTTACTCATTCCAAACTCCATGTTGATATCCTGTGATATTATTTCTGTTTGTTTCAGAAGTCCTTCGAGCTGTGGTAATGTTGATGCATATATTTTAATATCATCCATGTACAGGGTGGCCCGTTTAAGAGGGGCCTATACCTTATCTCGAAAACTACGGGGGTTGGAAAAAAAATTTAAATACAAAAGTTGTTCCTAGTAAAATGATCTTTCTTTTTTTTGTATTGTTTTAATCGTCACTTTTTTATATACAGGATGGTCAAAGAAAGTTACACTTTTTTAAATAAAACACCCTATATTTTATTAAATTTTTGGATTCTACTTAAAATTCTAAGCATATTTGATGTATGATGTTATACCTCTAGAGCAGAGGCGGATCCAGGGGAGGGGCGCGGGGGGCGCGCGCCCCCCCCTGAACGAAAAAAGTTTATTAAAATTAAAATTGTTTTATGCAGCCGACTTTAGAAAAAATAACAATAACTGTCTGTCTAGATATATTCTAATTTAAGCGGTTTTAAATAAATCCAATTATACAGCTTTGTTGATACTGTTGTTTAATTACTATTCTGCTATGCTATTATTTCTCCTTGCTTTAATCACGCTCTTAACCTTTCTCTATCGAAATCTCTTACAGTAAGAAGTGTTACACATAAAACGGGTATTATTCAAGAAATCGTAATTGTGAACTTCGTCCAAAAGAAATTTTGTTTTAAAAAAATATCTATAACGTAAATTATTAAGCCCTGTCAGACAAGATGAATAGAGACTCTATCTTACAATTTCAGACGGATTTGCCTCTGATAGTAAAAGCTTTGAAAGACATCTCTTTGTGACTGTATATCCATTAGCAGATATATTTGCACTTACCTTACCATAGAGTAAATATTTGCAGACTAAGAATATTGATATAGAGTCGGCTAAGTCAAAGTTAAAAATTTTAATTGACTCTCTCCATTAAAAAAGGGCGAACGTGGATTCTTATTTCAAACTTTTTCTATTTAAAAAAGCTTAATATGAACCATAGAGCTTGACATAGAGATTCAAATACCCCGGCTAGCCTCAACACAAGCACGCAGTGGTACTTTTTCAGATAAAGATAGACTGTTATCAGAAAACTATTGGAAAAGGGTTATTTTTATACCAATTTTAGATTTTGTCCTAACTTATGTTAAAAGAAAGGTTTTCAGAACGTTTAATGAGCGTTTTTTTTTTTTGGTTAAATTTATGTATTCCAACAACCCTTGAAAAATACGACCCGCAGAAAATATCAGATACGGTGTCAAAAATTATAGAAACATTTAGCTCCGT
Source organism: Pissodes strobi (assembly GCA_016904865.1). Classification (NCBI taxonomy): domain Eukaryota; kingdom Metazoa; phylum Arthropoda; class Insecta; order Coleoptera; family Curculionidae; genus Pissodes; species Pissodes strobi. Next base: position 150,989 of record MU183983.1, read on the forward strand.
TTTAAACAATCTTTCGCATACAGTGTTAATCGTGGAATTCACATTGTTTAAACACGAAACTATAAATAGCAAGTGTAATGACACTTTAACAGCTTTGCAAATGTGTAATAAAAGTGACTTTTCAAACATCTATAATCTGCTAACAATTAGTTCTTCTCTTCCTGTTTCTGTTGCTACTGCCGAAAGAAAATTCTCAACTCTGAGACTTTTTAAAGGCCTACCTTCGATCTACTATAGCTGAATATAGACTAAATGGCTTAGCACTTTTATACATATACCTATCAATAAAGTTGGATCTAGAATCTATCCTAGATAGGTTTGCAAAGGGAAAAGGAACTTAACTTTGCAATATGATTTAAAATAGTGTTTTATATGTTCAAGCATTTGCGATAAATTTCTTTGCACGTATTGTTCTTTTTTTTAATGTTTAATTTATTTAGTATTTGTGTTAAAACTCATAAAGGTTACAAACCAGATCTTGTTCCTCGATATGTGGTTACGCACATACCAAATTTGCCTTTTTAGTATATAATAATTTATATAATAAATGACTGCAATTAGTGCAATTGTGCAGCATTCTTGCCTCATCTGTGTAAAGTTCTGACCGAAACGTGTTTTTTTTTTGTTTTGCGTAAAAATTTGGGCGTGGCACCCCAAAATTTTGTGGTGAAGAGTGGAGTGGTATGGCCCCACAAACGTGCGCCCCCCCTGATAAAAATCCTGGATCCGCCACTGCTCTAGAGTTAGTAGTTTCACAGGTATAAACAGTTGAAAATCGGTACTTTGACTACTTTTCACCTTGGTAGCAAGAAGACCATTAGAGATTGAGTAAAATTAATTTCACATTCCTATCTTTTCAAGAGCTATTTGACGGTACTAATTGGCAGGTGGTACCATGGGTACCAAATCTGGTACTTCTGTAGGTACCATCAGTTAGCACCATCAGATAGCTCTTGGAAAGTTAAGATAGGAATGTGGAATTCATTTTACTCCATCTTTAATGGTCTTCCTGCTACCAAGGTGAAAAGTAGCCAAAGTACAGATTTTCAACTGTTTATAGCTGTGAAACTACTAACTCTAGAGGTATAACATCATACAACAAATATGCTTAGAATTTTAAGTAGAATCCAAAAATGTAATAAAATATAGGGTATTTCATTTAAAAAAGTGTAACTTTCTTTGACCATCCTGTATATAAAAAAGTGACGATTAAAACAATAAAAAAAAATAAAGATCATTTTATTAGGAATAACTTTTGTATTTAATTTTTTTTGCCAACCCCCGTAGTTTCGAGATAAGGTATAGGCCCCTCTTAAACGGGCCACCCTGTACATCAGGTGGCTTATTCTATGCAATGTTACTCCTTGTTGTTTAATGTTATAACCATATTTTGTACTGTTTAGGGTATTTGATAAGGGATTGAGGAACATACATCACCTCAACAGTTTCTATATACGTTTCGTTGGTTTTTATATTTATTGTTGTCCTCCATTTTTTCATAACACTGGAGAGGAAACTTTGTATTATGAGGTGTATTTTATATATATTTAGGGTTTCTTTTAGCCATCCATGAGGGACCATATCGTATGCTTTTTTATATTCAATGTATGTTATATGTAGATTTTGTTGTTGTTTTTGCACGTGTTTCATTATTGCATGGTCGATGATTAGTTGTTCTTTACATCCTTGGCTTTTCTTTCTGCATATTTTTTGTTCCTCCATTAGTATGTTGTTGTTCGTTAAATATTGGTCAATTTTCTTTGCTATTGTGGCTGTGATGATTTTATAAATAGTTGGCAAACAGGTGATTGGTCTATAGTTTTCCGTTTTTTCATCTTTGGGTTTAACAAATGTTCTTCCTTCGGTTATAAATTGCGGGGTAAGATCTGGGTCAAGGATTATTTTATTTATTTGCTTGGTGAGGTATTTATGTGTTGTGGTAAATTGTTTATACAAGTAGTTATGGATATGATCCGCACCTGGACATTTCCAGTTATGTGTTTTCATTATTGTTGCTGTTAATTCATCGTCTGTAATAATATATTCTGATTGTTTAGGTATGTTGTGCTGTTTTTCCTTTTCCCTTTTTATCCATGATGCATCTTCATTATATTTCGTTGGATTGGACCATATTTTACTCCAGTAACTTGTTATTTGATCTTTGTTTGGTGGTATGATATTTGTTGTATTATTAGCTGTTATTTTGTTATAGAACTGATTTTCGTTGTTTCTAAATAGGGTGTTTTGTGATTTCCTTTCATTTGATGCTTTATATCTTTTTAGTCGTGCTGATCAGACTGATAGTTTTTGTTTCAGTGTTTCTGAGATTGTTTGTGTTTTGTTGTTGATTAGGTGTGACATTTTCGTTAAGATCGATCTTCTGTGATTACCTTGAACGTATTGGGTCATTCTACCTATATCTTGCCTTAGTTTGTCTACCTTCTTTTCCAGTCTGCTTTGCCAATTTGGTTTTCTGTGTTCTCTTATAGGATTGGTATTTTTGTTTATTATTTTTTGTTTGTTTAGTGTGATTGTGGCGCTTGCACAGGCGTATATGATAAGGTGTATTTCTTCTAGTTCGGTTTCCTCGTTTAGATAGGTGTGAATGATATTATTGTTAATTAATTTTAATATGTCAATTATGTTTCTGTTTATCCTTAGTTTAGGTATGAATTGTCTTGCCATTGGATTACTATCTTTCCATTTAATCATATTAGTTTCTAGTTCCCTTGCTATCATTTGTGTGTTTATCTTTGTATCTTGTTCTACACGGGCACCTTGTTCTTCCTCTATACATGTTTCGGTTGATGTTTCTCCTATATGTTCATTTGATTTAAGTTGTTCTTTATCTTGTACTGGAGGTGTTCTTGCTCTTTGTAATTCGTCCGCTATTTCTCTTTTAATTTCTTCTATCTCAGCTGTTGTTAGTCTTTTATTATTTATTATCACTCTTTTCTGATCTTTTATTCGTTGTTCTGTGACTTTATCACTTAAGTTGGGATATACTTCTAGGAATTGTTAATGTAATTCATGTCCGTATCCTGTCGAGATTGTTTCCAATTGGGTGGCTCTATAGTAACAACGCATAACGGTGCAGTTCATATGTTTTGTCCATGTTAAGCGTTGTCTAGTAAGTCCTGCCTTGGTGGTAACCGGTTGCTTTGGTAAAACACTTTGCGCAGGTTTCCGAATTATTTGTTGTTAGGTGGGTCTATATTTTGGTTGTTTACTTTGTTTACTGGTGTTAGGAGTTCAAAATGTCCAGCTTCTGGGTTGCCTATCAGTAATAGATATATGGTCTGATCGTGTTTGTTTTTCTTTATTATCCTTGGTTTGTTGTCGATGGTTATTTTCTTTGTATTAGTTTTACGTTGTCTTATAAAGATATAGAAATTCATGTCCTGTGTTTCGGAGAGAGCTAATACTTCAAGACTTGTTCTGTACGTGCTGGTTTTCTACATATGGGTGTAGTAGTTTTCTATATCTCTGAGGCTGTCGTTTTCGATTAAGGCATGGTTTTGAAGTTCGGACCAGTTTTGTCGGAGTGATTCCTCTCTTAGCTGTTCATGATGATCTTGGTGACCATATAGGTGTACGCTTACTGCTCTGAAAAGGCAGCTTTCATTCCCAATTATATCAGATCTGACAAAGGTTTTGGCTTCGGAAATGAGCCTGGCTGTATTTTCTTGTTCAACAGAGGTCCGCCTATTCAACGCTCTGTCACCACTGTCCCGCATGCTGTCGCCCTCAGCAGTGGCTCCAAGGGTGCCCTGGCGATCTCCAGGCAGCGGCAGATATCCATTAGTTTCATTTTTCTCCATTGCCATGGGTGGTGTCAGTTTTTGTCCACGGGTGGTATTTTATTTCCCACCTACCTTTCGGTTACTCGACGGGTATCCCCATCGCCAGGGGCCGCCCCCGAAAGGAGAACTGACAAACTCCCAAATTATTATTATTATTATTATTATTATTATTATTATTATTATTATTAT
>MU183983.1:154990-165953 GCA_016904865.1 Pissodes strobi
ATTATTATTATTATTATTATTATTATTATTATTATTATTATTATTATTATTATTATTATTATTATTATTAAGTGACGGATATTCAGGTTATAACAAAAATTATGTCATGCTCCATGTTCTTATTATGCCTGTACACTATTTGAAAGTATTTGACAAAGTGGAATACATTTTCTCCATGTGGTCACTCCTACTTACCAAATGACCAATATTTTTCGTTAATAGAGAGAACTTAGGAAGGCTGAACTACCGGAGGAATAGGACAAAATTATTCTTAACGCTCGAGAACATTCTTCGCATCTTAATTTGGCAAATGCCCCAGCTGAGAATGACGTAGTAGGCCATTTGGATCCAGCACATGTCAGTAGAGATAAGCATCATCATAAAAATATTAACGATGAAGAAAACCAGGAAAAACAGGAAATTCAAAAACGGAGAGGTTTCAAGGGAAAACAAAAGCAAAACAATTTGAAAAAAAATAAATAGGCCGGAACCTCTGAGGGGCTGCAGTGATAGTATCGCACTGTTAAAAGCAACGAAAAGAGTGAGTTTTCTTTTTCTCTCAGGCCTAGCACCAAATATAAATAAGAATGAAATTATGGAAATTCTTCGAAGTAAGGGTCTGGAAAGGGAATGTAGCTGTGAGAAGAGTCCAACAAAAGCCGATAGATATCGTGCGTCCTTTAGGCTTGCAGTTCCGGAAAATATCTGTGACAAATACCTATACCATGCACCTTGGCCTAGAAGCCTAGATGAATTATTATAAACCATTTTCAGAACATACAGCGCCGGCAAATGGCTATAAAATATGTCCCATAACAACTGATCACAAGGTAAGAGTTCTGCATATCATTGTTAGGTCACTAAGACACAAAACTAGTGAGCTTGAGGCATTCATATCTGACCAAAATATTGATACAATATGTGTCACAGGCATTGGCTTATTAAGGCAGAACTGAGTGTTTTTCAGCTGCTACAAGTAGCAAATTATTCTTTTAGCGAAGAATCCTCAGGTGGAGGAACATTGATTTTAATAAAGAACAAGTTTAAATTTACTTTAGTAAACATTAATGGTCCAGGTATTGATAAATGTATAGAAGATTCGAAGATTGTACTATTTATGTGGAGTTATTGATTATTTTTGTTTTGACATTTTACCGTTCACCTGCAGATCAATTTGACACCTTTATAATCATGATCGAGAACATTTTATCCAGTCTAAAAAGTAGCGCGGGCGATTTTAATAATATAATAATTCTGGCTATCCATCCACGACAATGAAGCAAATTATCAATCAGCAAAGGGGGAAAAATAGTAACTCCACACCTAGTCACAATATAACACCAGTTGATTTTAATAACTTCTTTTCAAATGTAGCTCAAAATCTAATACAGGGTATTCCAAGGACAAACATTGATCCACTCAGTTACTTTGATAAATTTATAATACCAGTAAATGCTTTCAGATTTAAAGAAGTAACATTCAATGAGGTTAGAGAGATCGTTGCTGACCTAAAATATACACCTAGTTGTGATATATACGGTATTAATACAAAAATTATCAAGACAGTGAAAAATATATTGATTTGACCCTTGACAAAACTAATAAATATCTGTCTTAAAAATAGCATCGTTCCTAATAATTTAAAAGTGGCTGGTGTGTGTCACTTCAATTTTTAAGAAGGGTGATCCATCAGCCCCAGAAAATTATCGTCCAATTTCAATATTGCCCATTATATCAAAGGTGCTGGAAAAGTGCATGGCAGTCCAGATTGCTGATTTCTTTGAGTCAAATAATTTATTTTATAAAACACAATTTGTATTTAGAAGAAACAAGAGTACTGTATTGGAAATATTGTATCTTGTTTCACCTATAGTGGAGTCACTTCATATCATGCAGTACAACTCCGTCCTGTTCTGTGACCTGAGCAAGGCGTTCGACTGCGTCGATCATGGGATTCTTCTTCGAAAGCTAAAAAAATACAACATTTGCCCTGACAGCATCAATCTTATACAGTCTTATTTCAATTGCAGACCTGAGGTGGTGAGGGTGTCTGGGGTGCAGAAGTGAAATTACAATAGGGGTTTCTCAAGGTTCCATACTGGACACTATCTTCTTTTTGATTTATGCCAATGATCTTCCCAGCCATGAAGCAATCGCCAAATACACACTCTTTGCTGACGACACCACTCTCAGCCCCAGTCTGCTGATACGCTGGAGGCTTCGTTGGATGGGTCCCTGGACAAGCAGGAGAGGGCTGCAGCTTGGTTCTTTTCGAACAGGCTCATACTTAATGCTGACAAAACAACAAGAGTAATTTTCACAATGAGGGATGTGTCTGTGGTAAACGTATCTGAAGTAAAAATCTTGGGCGTGGTTCTGGATCCAAGATTACAGTGGGGTAAGCATATTGATGCCCTGGCAAAAAAACTCAATTAGAGCCTCTTTGTGCTGCGGAATTTGTCTCGGCTGAAATAATCCGGACAGCTTATTTTGCCATTTTTCAAGCCCATGTTTCATATGTCATTCTTGCTTGGGGGCATTCGGCTGAGACACATAGGGTGTTTAGGTTGCAGAGGAGGGCTCTGAGAGTGATAGCTGGATTGGGATTTCGAGCCGACTGTGTGTGGGTGTTTGCGGGACTGGGAGTGTTGGCTATGCCTTGCCAGTACATATACCAGTGCTTGATGTATGTGAGGGGAAACCTGGGCATGTTCAGGACTCACGGGGACATTCACAAACACAATACGCGTGGTAGGCAGAATATTGTCCCCTCATACTGGCATCTTAGAAGGTGCCAGGATGGCCCTGGGTACATGGCCGAAAAATTGTTTAATGCTCTGCCTGTGCGTATAAGAGCCCTTCCACTACTGTATTTTGGGAAAACGGTAAGAAAAAATTGTTAGACAAGGCTTTCTATTCCATCGAAGGCTTCCTAAATTTTAATTTTGAATTTATTTTGTAGTGTGAGGTTATAATTTTTATTAGTATTTTTAATAACATTTTAATAATTTTACTTGTTCGATGTTTTATTGATAAAAGTATTTTGTTCCTAGTGAGTGTTTAGTATATCTTTTGTATATGGTTTTGATGATGATTATTTTGACATATTCTGTTGTAGGAGCTTTTGCTATATTTGTAATGATTAGGGATAATTATGCTTATTCTTATTGGATTGACCTGTGTATACATTTACTGTAATTTACATGCATAAACTATTGTATTGTATTGTATTGTACTTCCCAATTTTAACAAACCCTAGACTCCAATGGATATATATCTATTGAAAAGAACGTTAAAATGTTACATGCTCACACTGTGGTAAACACGCCAGTTCGCGCCGAAGAAGTGCCCTAGGTGTTCAGGTGGACTTGCATGGAGCACCTGCGTATCAGCTGCTGCTGCACCCCCTCCGGGTAAAGAGAGTCATCGATGATCATCATCTTGTTATCATAAATTTAATATTCACATCGGTCAAAATTGTATGATTAAGGCCAATAATTCCATATCTTATCAAGGTTCATAGGAAATTAAAATTAATAATTAATTTCTTCAGCTTTTTTAGCTCCTCATTATTGGTTTTGCTATACTAGAGAATAGAAGTTATAATATTACGACGCCACGAAATTTTCCTTCATGTGCTCCGTCAATACTTTAAAACTTAAGTTGTCTAATTTGTATTGTAAATTTTGTTTTCAGTTAGATTAAACGGCAAATTCATGATCCTCGAGTTTACGCTTATACTATACAGATTGATTGAATCTTGTTTTAATATTTGAAAGTGAAACAAGAAAAAAAACTGCTAAAATTCCATTATAATTTAATTACCACTGAGGATGACAATAATTGGATCACTAATGATGTGTCCTCTTCAGATATTGTTTCTAATGAATCTGTTTACACAAAGACATTTAACTCATAGCAAAGAATATTCTACTACGATAAAATATTCTTTGCTCATAGGTACCCAAACGTGGTACAATACCTTATTCTAATGCGACGTATTTGACTGATGTTATACTGTTTGTGCTGTGATTACAGTACAGGCAAATGCAATTTCGTTCGAATGGTCTTTGCAAATTTCATATATTTTTAATAGTCCAGAAGTTACTCAAAATTTTTGAGAAAATTATGGTTTACGAAACAAAAAGCGAAATTTTTGAGAATCTATTGTTTAATTGCAAAAAATTTTAGGTATTATGAAGTTAGTACGCTTGTTTTATTACAATAGTAAAAAACTAAAATTATTATTTTTATAGTGTTAAACACTGTAAACAAACACATACATATGTAACTATACATAATTTTAATGTAAAAATAAACATCTTAAATTCAAAGGAATGTTATAAGTATTCTTAAAATATAAAATAAATATCAGTTCTTCTCTTCTTCCCTCAACTGGTTTGGGTAGAACTGATTGAATGTTCTTTTTCGGGGTATTGTGGCAATCCCATCAATCTTTGGGTACGCAAATGTGAAAGAAGTTAATAGTTATCCAAGAGATCTTATAAAATTTACTTCTGGCTCACCATCGAGAAACTTTTGGATCTGACCCAAGTAGTATGTCATGCAAGACGTTCCTATAGATATTACACTCTTGAAGGCTTCCGAAAACGCTTCATAAGCGATTTTTCGTCACTTTTAGAGACAATATCTGCTCTATACAGGGTTGTGATGAATTAAGGAATAAATTCAATATACAAAGTTATGATAAATTATTTTAAAAACCCTCGTACACGTCGATTTTATTTAATTTCTTGCGCATATTTTAATGTCACAAAAGTGATACAACTGACAACATATTTTTTTTAAATGAAATGCCTCAGTTTTTTGAACTGATTTGGACTCTACGAAAAATTCTAGATGCATTTCATATATCATAACCTATAACTAAAATTGATAGTTTTCGAGATATTAACAAACGCATATTCAAAGTTTCCATATTTAAAGAGATGTATTATCTAATGATTTAATGTTGTTCATCAAACGGCTTGCACTTTTCTGTTTTAAGCCTATTGCAATTTAGAATTTGACATTTAAATTTTGTTTTTTAATTGATAAATTAAAATTAACAAGTTCTCATAATTAGTGTTAACCTGTATATTCGTAAGGTGTTGTACCTTAGATTTGACTATCTTGTCACTGTCACTAATTAGCAAAAACTATTCACGATGCGATTAACCGAAAATGAGAGAATCGAAATCCTAATAATGCTTGGTATTGCGAATAAGACCAGGAGACATGAACTGAAAATGTTCATGCCTCCCACCTTTCGGCATTGGCCTAACTTCCATCCACTTCTCTAGCGAACACACTCTCAAGGGAACCCCCAACCAACTCCGCTTCACCAACCTCACCACTACGGGGATCCCTATTACAGGAGCCCAATAGTGGTGCGGTAACCAGCGGGGAAAGAAGTTCTTTTTCAATCTTTATTTTTATTATTCTCTTTTCAAAAACAATTAAATTATTTGAACTAACCTAGTAACAATTTTACTTAATACTATAAACTAATACTACTCTTATAGCTAATCTTAAAATTAATTTGATTGTGGAATACAATTAGCCCTTTTTGCAACATTTATAAAATCGCTTCAGTACAGGACAACCCCAACCAGGTATTCAACCGCTACAAGTCCTCCACTTTCAAGGCATACTCTGCCCACTCGTTAACAACCCGCACGTGTGTTACTGCTTCTTCGTGACGAGCCCGCATCCTCATTGCCCCCCAGGTCCCCACACTGACTCTCGCATTCCCTTTTATCCAGCATACACTCTCCCCTTATATGAACTGCATCTTCGATACCCACCCCACACTCACACATACCATTTGTGTCTTTTAGACGGAACCTAAGGATGTAGCCTTCCATATTACCTTGCCCCGTCGCAGTTGCATTCCTTTAAACGTTAGGCTCAGTCTGTCCCTCCCCACATCCTTACAGACCGTGTAGAAGGAACTACCTTTCTGGCTGGCATCCCATCGCCCCCGCCATTCCTGTAGAATGTTATCGTTCCTATCCTTCCTCAACACAGCACCATTTAGTAATTTTATGCTCTCCTCACTTTGCCATAGAGTCTGGCTCACTTTTCCTAGATTGGCTTGGACATGTGCCTCTTTAATTTCCCCTACTGACCTACTTACCCATCCTATCCTCACCACTTTCCCCTCGGACTTCATCTCTGCCACTATACGCTGTATGTTATTTATAGCTGCATGCTTAGTTCTTGCCCCTTGCAGCATAGCGACTGTCATTTTAGAGTCGGTTTGGAGAAGGAACCGACCACCCCCTTCCAATTCCCTAATAACTTTTAATCCATACATTACCGCACCAATTTCTCCTTGAACGGTACCATACACTCCATCAAGCTTACAGTGCCCTTTCATCCACTCTCCCTCCCTTTGAAGCGCATACCCCACACCCATAGCTCCTTCCACCCTCCCATATCCACATATATTCTATACACATTTTTCACTCATATCTTCATTATTCATTATCTCCGACCTATCTCATACAAACACCCTTCCACCCTTAGCTACTCCATTTATTTTTTTTCCTCAGTTACTCTAGCTCTCATCCCATACCTGACCCCAGCGACTATGTCCAACGGCGGCGCACCGGCCGCAACCTGCAACGCCTCCGTTGGCACAGTCCTGTAGGTTCTCATAATCAACAGTAGGAACATTCTCTGCACTGCGTCAAGCTGTCTTTTGACTCTGGAATCTCTGGCCCTTGCACCCCAAATCTCACACTCGTACGTCAATGCAGGCACTACTCCAACTCATATATGAGTTTGACTTTGTCCTTGTTAATCTTACCTCTATTTCTACATAGAACTCCCAGTTTGGTCACAATCTCCCCGGCCTTCTTTCTTACATTTTTCAAGTGCTCAATATAGTTAAGTCTGGTGTCCATTCTTATTCCTAAGAAATCCACCCAGTAGTCACAATTTATCCTAGTACCTTCCATCATCACAATAGGCCCCCTGATGCTCCCCCAACAAACATGCATCTCGTCTTTGCCATGTTGTACGTAGATCTACTCTCTTTTTCCGACTCTCGACATATCTGCCAGGTTTTCGTCCATTTCTTTTCGATATCTTTAACAGACCTGCCCGCAACCACTATTATTTGGTCGTCGGCAAAGGCTTGCTCATATATGCCCTCACCAGCCATTCTCATTTTTCTCAGCCACCCTTCCATGCGCACTATCCAGAGGGTTGGTTGGAGACTAGATCCCTGGGGACAACCCTTGTCAACCACTCTACATACATCCCCGCTGCAGATTCCCTGTCATGCAAGAAGTTCCATAAAATCTCATTCTTCCCGGCATGGCCATCCTTTCTATCTCGCGATCTACTACCAGGTTAAAGGCATTCTTGAGGTCCAGCGTCATTATAAGTGGATACGGTCCCTCCCATTTCACTCGTTGCATTTCACTTATAAACCCCCTGGATAGTATCCCTTCCACTTCTAAAACCATATTGTTCATTACTCATTTTCCCTGTTCTTTCATACCACTCTCTCACTCTCACATTCACCACTCTATCAAGCACTTTGCCTAACGCCGGTAGCAGACTAATTGGTCTGTACCCACCATTTGCTTTTGGGATCCATGATATCCTGGCTTTCTTCCAAGCCTTTGGGAAGCATCCTTGTGTCCAACTAGCATAATATAGGGTTAGCGATAGATAGATATTCTCTACCTCCCAAATGTGTTTCAAGGCCTCATTCGGTACTTTGTCATCTCCGCACGCTTTGTTCTTTTTCATGTCATTTATTACTTGGTATATCTCTTCCGCTCCTAGGTCTTGTAATTCCCCATCCACCTCCCTTTTTTTCTGATATGTTCGTAATTGTCTCTTTCAACTTTCTCTTCTGCTGTTATTTCAGGATGGTATTCTTCCAGAAGAAAAAGGTCCAGATCTTTCTTTTCTCTAATTTCATTTCCTCCCTCGTCTAACATGGCATTGTCTCCCTGCTGGTATCCACTTCTTGGTAACAATTCCCAGATCTTTTCCCAGCTCTCGTTTTCTGTTAATTTCTCAATGACTTCCCGCGTCCTCTGTATTCTTTTCTCTCTTATCATATTTTTATATTCTCTCCTTGTCTGCATCCAGACTGTCCTTTTCTGGTTTCTGTTGTCCTGCTGTTCCTCCTCTTGATTCTTGATTCTAGCTCTCACAAGTGTTGAGAGCTCGACATCCCACCAGTCTTGGCTAATGAAGTCCCCTTTTTGCCTTAATTTTATACTGGATCTACAGCATTTGGTCCAATATTGCTGGAAGTCTTTGGCCTCTCTTTGTATGTCTTCTTTTGTTATTACTACACCACCTTGATATTTTGAGATTTTGTCTTTAAACCGTTCCCAATCGGTATTTGCAAAGTCGTACTCCAGGAGACAGCAAGACGTTTGCGAAATGTTTAAAAACAAATATCCGCATAGACCACCCATAAGTCAATAATTGAAAGATCGCACTGGAAAACGTCGTTCTAGAATTTCTGATGATGTAAAAATTGTCTATTGACTTTACAAGAACAACCACATACGTCGACAGCCCAAGCAGCAGTCGATAACGGCATGCACAGAACAACATTATCAAAATTTTTGAAGAAAGGAAAGTGGCATCCATATAAATTACAAATTGTTGTTGGTCCATATAAATTACAAATTAATGGATGTTGATCCAGAGCGCAGAAACGAGTTTTCTGGGGTACTAACGGAAATGTGTAATAACGACCCACTGTTTATGAAAAGAATTTGTTTCTCGGCTTAAGCTACATTTTCATGACATTTCACAACAAACTAAATTTTAGATATTGGGCAAATGAGATGAGAACCCTCACTGGAACAGGGGAGGATATACACAATATCATCAAAATGTAAACGTATGGGTTGGCATTGGGGGTACTGAAGGTATAGGACCATATTTTTTAGCGAATCACTAACAGTTAGTTACGTCGAATTTTTGAAAGATTGTTTAATAACTGCATTGGGAATTATTATGGTATCAGCAGAATGGGGCACCCCCTTATTATGCGGCGAATGGTAGAAGATATTTGAATGCCGTCATTCCGGGGCGATGGATAGGGAGGAGTGGTGCTATAGAGTGGCCATCAAGGTCTCCGGACTTAAATCCGCTAGACTTTTTCCGATGTATTGTGTACTAAGCTATGTACGATGTTGTCATATTCTTAATTATTAATAAATTATCATTTGCTATTCTTCAGTTGTTTGATAATGTCGAAATATTTAAATGTCAAGTTCTAAATCGGAAAAGGCTTAAGTCAGAAAAGTGCAAGACATTTGTTGAACTACATTAAATCATTAGATTTTACATTTCTTTAAAAACGGAAAACTTTGAGCATGTGTTTGTTAATATCTCGAAAATTCTCAATTTTACTTATAGGTTATGTTATATAAAATACATCTAGAATTTTTCGTAGAGTCCAATCAGTCCAAAAAATTGGGGCATTTCATTAAAAAAAAGAAGTTGACATCACTTTTGTGAGTCACTCTGTACACTTCCAAATTATATTAGAATATGCGCAACAATAAAATAAAATCGACGGGTACGAGGGTTTTTAAATTAATGTATCACAACCCTGTATAAACATTTGTGAAAATGTCTTCCCAAATTGCAAGCTAGAGAGATTTCCTACATTTAGAACGATAATTCAGTTTGATATCTGTCGTTACATTTGGTAACTGGCAAATACTGGTAGAGAAATTTCAAGTCTCTAGCGGCATAGAAAGTGGAAGCCCTAATATGAGGAATCTGCGTCCAGTAATGTCTATACTGGTACAATATGCCCATTCAATGCAGCAAACACCCAAGCAGCCACGATTACCAAGAGGGCCAATACGGCGTGCCCTGACATCATTATGGCAGGATCGACCATTCCTTCATCCTTGTCAATCGGACTGCTGGGTGTCTCGGTCAACAGCAATATGTCCTGGCAGGACCATGTTCTTAACATCGCAAAATCAGCCTCCCAGAAGCTTCGTGCTCTATTTCGACACAGAAAACTGTATACACCGCAGTAGTTGCTCTTGTTCTACAAAGCGCAAATAAGACCGTGCTTAGAATATTGCTCACACATCGGGGTGCCGCAACAAAGCACACCCTAAAGTTGCTGAATTCCATTCAGAAGAGGGCGTGCGTCTCGTCGGCGACCCGGAGTTGATCCGTAATCTGGAGAGTTTGGAACACTGCAGATATGTGGCCGAGATGTCCCTGTTTTATAGATACTTTCACGGCAGATGTTCCCAGGATTTGTCCCGTCTCATCCCGCCCCTGGCAACTCCTGTCAGACAGTCAAGGCAGACGGCAAGAGCACACCAGTTCATCGAACAACTGGAAACACTTAGAACATCGCTTTACAAGAACTCTTTTGTCTGGCGCACTGCACCACTGTGGAACTCACTCCCAGGACATCTGTTCCCCCCCTAATTACAACCTACAATTTATTCAAGATCCGTGTCAATCAACATCTTCGCACATACATGATTATACCCATAATCTTTCCTGGTATCAAAAAGCTATTTATCTCAGTAATTTATCAACAAAATTATCCTAAAAGTAGAGCTGTTTTAAGCATTCTACGCTATAGGTACATCTGATTCGTAATTATTTGTAATAATATTATGAACAGAACATGTTGAATTACTTAAAATGACGGCAGCGCGCCATATATTTTGATTTCAAACATGAATCACTTCCAAAACAAAATTAATCTGAACCCATAAATTTTCATTTGGTATCTCTATAATATATACCCATGTTTCTGTAGTCACTGTAACTGCGATCGTATATTAGTTTTAACAATAGCCGTCATCCATTACTCTTAATTGAAACTTGTATCTGCGGCCGGACATCTAATCGTAGCCTTTTGACCTTATAGACCTTATAAGGTGCATTTTAATTGGTGGCGGCATGCTATCTGAATGGTCGTAATCCTTTGTCG
>MU183983.1:165963-181032 GCA_016904865.1 Pissodes strobi
ACAATGCTTGATGAAGGTGATGTAATGCCTCTCGCTGCTATTAGGTTGGTCAAAGTTTGAATAGGCGAGTTTGTTTCAAAATATCTACCTAATTTATTAGGGAGAGTGTCTGTTCAAATATATAATCCACAAACCTAGAAACATAGGTCAATTCCAATTTTTCATAAATATGAAAACAGTAGTTATGAGTTATAGATGTTCATCATGCAGTTTGCGCAGGTTGATTTGTGCATGCCAATTTGCACAATCGAACCGAGTCATTGTCGATTAGGTTGTTGTTTTTGCATTTGTGTAGATATGTTAAACTATTTTCAAAATTCAATAACTTTGTGTTAATATAGAGCATACATACAACAAAATGATATTGTCATCGAATGTGTTAATAATAATGACGAAGAAAAAGAAACAGTTTTTTATGAACAAACAGCTAAATTATTAGAAGCGGCATACAATAAAAAAACGAAAATTCAGAAAAATCAATATGAAGGAAGAGACATTGAAAAAGAAGCATGAAAAACAAGAAAGCGTAAAACTAATCCACAAAACTAAAAATATAGCGTTAGAAAGGAAAAGCGGCAGCACGGGGAAGAATATGTAGAATGAACAGAAAATAGAGTACTTAAAAATCTGTAAAAAAATTAGGATGTAAAACTGAAAAATGCATAGAAAAAATATCAGCTGAAGAAAGGGAAATATTACCAACAAATTTTGGAGTCGTAACGACGGATATGAATAGTCACTTTTATTCCAAGCATATTAAGAGATAATTTACCTAAACGAAAGAAGGAAAACAGCAAAACGGCTTACTCGTATGGATATAGGTCATATGTCTCTGGGATACAAATTGCCGCGTTTCGCATGCTTTTAGTTGAAATTTCCCTGGAATTTTTGGTGAGACTTTTGCGCTGTTTCGCGCGCGTTTTGAACAGGTTTCGCTGTCTCGGGCAGGTTCGTTTCGCGATTGACTTTTTTTAAGCGTCTATTTTTCTAATATGGAATGAGCTAAGAAAAATAGAAAGGCTTCGCGGTCGATGTTCAGCAAAAATGGCAACGACTTGGAACAATCTATAAGTGATGACAAAGATCTCACAGAAGTTAAGGCCCAGTTCAAGCTATTAAGCACCAAGTCTGACTACCTGAAGGTACTGGACGAAGATATTTATGGTTTACTCTTGGTGGATGAAACTGTCAGTGAACAAGATTTGGTGAAGGGGCTGGAAAGCTGTGAGAACTCCAGATAAAATACAATGAATACCTAGCTAAGAAGGAGTGTCCTGAGCAGAATGAGGAGCAATCTTCTTTGGTGTCATCCACCCATGCTCAAGGTAAGAGGAATTTTAAGCTACCTTCTATACAATTTAAGACATTTGACGGCAATGTGAAGGATTGGTTGCCATTTTGGGCACAATTCAACAAAGTTCATCATGACCCTAATATTGACCCCAGTGACAAGGTTGAATATTTATTGCAGGCTATTGTGCCAAATAGTAAAGCCAGACAGTTAGTTGAAAGCTTTCCTACTATTGGGAAAAATTATTTCGGCATTATTGATTGATTAAAAGCACGTTTTGGTAGAGAGGACTTACAAATTGAGAGTTATGTAAGGCAACTTTCAAAGTTGATAATTCATAATGCTATTTCTATAGATAAAAGTGACCTGTCTGTATTATATGATGGTATTTCAACACAGTTAAGGACGTTAGAGACATTGGGGGTTAAATCAGAAGGTTGTGCATCAATGCCTTTTCCGTTGATTGAGTCCTACTTGCCAGAGGATTTGCCTAGAGTGTGGTCTCCATTGGCTGTGTATAATTCAGAAAAAAATTCGGAGGCATGTAATTTACAAGGTTTGGAAGGATAGAGGTGAGTTGAGAGTTGAGGCCACCTCAACTTCAGAGATTCGGCTCAAGAACCCGACCTTGTTTTTAAAAGGAGAGCAAAGGATAACACTGGCTATAAAGGGCGCAGTAGTATTTATTGGCTCCTGCGATTATGGCGTAGTAGGTAGGTGGAGAAGAACAACTCCAGGGCATATGGTTCCTACTGCATCAGGTTTAATAAATTGTGATATGAGAGCAACCAAATGTGTACTTTGTGACAAACCCCATGAAGGTGCTAGCTGCTTCAAAGCTCAAAGTTGCTCCTTAGAAAATCGAAAAGAGATTTTGGCCTCAAAAAGGGCATGCTTCCGATGCTTGAAGATAAGGCATCAGGCTCACAAGTGTAAAGCGAGACTTAAATGCTTGATTTGTGGTAAGTCTCACATAGGTTTCATGTGTCCAGAACCAAGAGGTAGTCCAGGAAAAAGCAAACAGTTTAAAGAGGAGAGAAGCTCAAATCCAACTAAGTAATCTTCTGCTGTGTTGCTGACCTGTATCAGTGGGGCTTCAAGTCATGTATTTTTACAAACTTTGAGGGTGCAGGTTAATGAATAAGCCAAGAATGGTACGTGCACTGGTTGATACAGGTTCCCAGAACACCTACATTTTGTTGTTAAATTATAAGTCTAAGCGTCTAAATAAAATGAAACATTGCTTGTTTGGAGGTACAATGTCGGATATGGTGCATCAATGTTACGATGTCAGACTCATTCATGGCAAATATAGTTGTACGATCGAGGCGTTGCCTCGGCCTACAATATGTGTGGATGTTTCGCCTGTATTTCATGGACCCTGGATAGACGAGTTCAAAGGTTTTGACATAAATTTAGGCGATTAGGGACACCCAGTTCCCATTGAGGTGCTTTAAATATAAATAAAATAAGACTTGATTACATTACAGTGCATGATCCTGATACCAACGTTTCTAAAACTCCTCTTAATGGAAAGCATATAAAAAAGCCTTATCGTAGGGTGTTAAGCAAAAAGTAAGACATCATATATCATGTTTCCTTTCACTGTCAAAGCAATTCCTCAAGAAAAGCCTTAATGTTCAAAAAATGATTTGTATAAACTTAGTGTCCAAAATCTTAAATTAAATTTTAATTTGTACAAATCAATTTTAGTTTGTTTAAACCTAAAAAGGACCTACGCGATGAGTGCGAGGAGTGCAAGCTTAATATAAACCCAAATGACCAGGAAAAAGGTAATCATGAAGATCATATTAGAAGAAAAAATATTGAAAATCAAGAAAAGAAAACGGACAGGGAAGGCTACATAAAAGATGCGAAGCGGATACTAACTTTAAATATTAAAAATATATGTTCACAACCTAAAGAAAATATTCTACTAGATAAAGCTACACTTCTCCTTCGTTCTCGGTTGAGTCAACATGTGTCGGGTAACGGCTCATCGTCGCCATTTTGGGTGACGCGTGGCAATAGTTCAGGGACCGTTTGGGCTCTCCGAGGAATTTCGTAGCTAGGAGTAGTACCCATACACATGTCGGGGAAGACCGGATATTTCAATGGGATCATTTGTTCCTATGCAGTTTAAAGCTTAGTCCTTGTGCAAGAGGCGGGAATCACCAGAGGCACAGACCCGTCATACTGGAGGTTCCCACGTAATAGGGTCTTCAAACTGGAATAACGTGTAACACAGGCAGATACCAACAATAATAATATCAGAGTTGTCTCTGATAGTATATAAAAAGTATAAATACATACAAGCAACGCGATGTAAGATATCAAGGGTCTACTTGATCCGATGGTGGGCATTAAGAGTTTTAGGCACTCATCAGTCCTGCAGACTTTAATGAGCCCCCTCGGGCTATTGTTGTTCTTTAGCTGACCGAGACCTTTCTATTTGTTGAAGAGAAGACCTCAAGGCCTTATGTTTCATGAATAGGTGGAGAGGCGGCAAATCAATCAGTCTCTATAGAGAGTTCTGGTGAGCACAGTCCTTATAGCACCCGTAATCCCCACGAAGGAGACCTGGTCGTTTGCGTAACCCATGAAATCTGATATTTCGAAATGAGTAAAACTTCGAATACTAAACGTTAACAACCAAAAATCTCTTTGATGAAAATATATATTACTCTACACTTTTGATTCGTATTTTATTTACAGGCAAACGGATAATACTTGATACTGATATTAGCTTTTGTAAGCAAGGCTGAATTTCCTATAGCTTCAGCTCGCTAGATGTGATATTAGTCTGCACACATTTTCGCATTTTACAATAGAAATTCTAATCGCGTTCTCGCACAATAGCTATCAACCATTGTCTGAAAAATTATTGAGCTAATTAAATAAATGTAGGAGAATTAACTTAATGGTTTTTCAAATTGTAATTTTCTCTTATTAAGCGTCAAAAACGAGTATACCTCTAAAAAGTTATTAAAATGGACATGTCCTCTTCATTTGATATAATCAAGACTAATAGCTTAAGCATTACAACTCATGATGCGCCAAATAAATTTAACAATTAACTGAATTAACTGGATACGCTTAGATGACGTAATTGTCATTAAATAAAGCACATACATAAATTAGTTTTACCAGCAATTTTTATGTACTTGGGTCGTTTTCAGTTAAATGAAGGTTTGAAAAGATATATTGGGGTTAATTGCATTTGTTTGCAGTAATTGTCAGACTTTTTACTGCATTCCTTATGTAAATAATATATAAAATGAAGGAATATTAAAATGGTATATGATTACATTCAATATTATCGTCTTAATTACAGCCAGAAGTGTAAAAGATGAAATCTTAATAACTGTCAGCTTTAAAATATTAATTTATTTTTTTATCATTGGAGAAAATATTTTACTGCAGGATAATAACATGTAGGTATTTAATTTATGCACGGCCTACATTCCATTGAATACAAATTCATTTAGCATATTATGGATGAAATCTGGAGAAATTCTTCTAACCTCTAACCAACCTCTATGCTTTAAATCATAAGTTTAGTGGCTTTGTAACGTAAACCTTTTGTTTGAAATATCCCAAAAAAATAAGTCAAGTGGTGACAGTCACGACCTGGCTGGCCATTCTATCCTCTTCTGCCAATTCACCGCTGTGGAAAAATTCTAAAGTTGAGGAACACCCACAAAGTGTTTCTGGACATATTACCCAACACAATGAACTTAATCAGCGGTCAACACTATGCGTGTTAAAAATATCACCCTTATTAAATTAAACTACAGCATAAGGATGATGAGAAATGATGGAAACGCTTATGGATCTATGGCACAATAACGAATTTTTCAATCGACAAATAGTGTTCACCGATGAAGCTGCATTTTATCTAAATGGAACCGTAAATCGACAGAATTCTATTTGAAAATATCCAGCGACTTAGGTTCAAAATTTATTTTAAAACGGTAACTTTTCCGTAATGCCAAACGTAAATAGTAAATTTATTTTAATTTTCCTTTCCTGCACAATATTAATGTTTACATAAAAACAATATAACAAAAATCAAAGTTTAAGAAAAAATGGACACTACTCCTTTCCCTCTTAATTCACAGATCAAAGTGGAGTTTCCCAAAAATGCATTCATGCACAAACCACATAGATCCTTTTTCTCATAGAAACTTTCACACTGAAATTAATTAAAATAATAAAATAGGTTTTTCTACTGCTGTGTTTGCATAGATATGATCATAATCTAAATATTAACCTTAAGAGTAATTATGTTGGGGTTTGGAACCTTCGGCAACATGCACTAAAACGGAGTTTTATCCACAATACCGAAACAGAATTATTGCACTCGACGCGCGTTTCGCTAACCATGTTAGCATCATCAGGAGATGATTAAAACTAAATTTAAAACTCTACCTAACTCGCTTTTATACTAAATGTTTGCTTAATCAAGCGGAACCAAAGGAACCAATCCTGGAATCCCACTAGTCACGCTTGATCAACCAATACAATGGACTATACGGAATAGGCCCCCTATCTCTATTTAAACTATTCTTACATTTAATAATTTCCATACTTTCATATGCGTCTAATAATCTCCTATCAGTTATATTATGAACTAATTTTAAATTTTTAATTGTTATTCTATAATTGTTATCAAAAGCATGCTCGGCAACACTTGATTTTTCTGTTCTACCATACTTTAAATGAGCTACGTGTTCCTTGAATCTCGTTTGTATAGATCTTCTAGTTTGCCCAACATATTTTTGGTTACAATCCATGCATCCAATTTCATATATTCCACTTCTTTCTAATATTTCAATTTTGTCCTTTGGACCACCTAATAATTTCTTAATGTTGAACTGAGTTTGGTATACTAATTTTAAACCTACTTCCTTAAAGACTTTTTGAAGTCCTCTAGTATACTGAGGATTATATGGTATCGAGACATATTTTGTATTTTCATCCTGATTGACGAAAGAAGTGGAATCACGAATGGTCTTTCTAAACAAATGCCTATTAACTAGTCTATTTATTAAGTTAGTATTGAAACCATTAACTTTCGCTATATTCCTAATTGTCTCCTTTTCATTATTAAATCTTTCTCTGCTGAGAGGAAAGTTAACCATACGGTGTACCAAAAAATGTAAGCTGGCCAATTTGTGTTGGTCGCAGTGGAAGGAGTCATTAGGAATATATCGGTTAGTGGCAGTACTTTTTCTATAAATATCAAATTCTAGTGTGTTATTATCGTTCCTAATCACTAAAGTATCCAAAAATGGAAGTTTGCCATTGTTCTCGACTTCATAAGTAAATTTAATGGTGGGGAAACGGTTATTTAGTTTGGTTACAAAATCTTCGATATTAGCGGTTTTTGTGTCGAAAATCGCGAAAATGTCATCCACATACCTGTACCATACCCTTGGAAAATATTCGAACTCCTGACTGATTTCATTTTCAAATTTACTCATGAAAAGGTTAGTTAAGAGTAATTATCAGATACTATATTTAAAATGAAATTAATTGATGATGAGCACTGACATCTGCATTTTCTGTGCAAAACCAACAATTTAAACGAATATATTTTCCTTGTTTAAAATTAATTTACCATTTTAGATTCGTTTCTTGCTTTTTCCTACAAGCCTAGCCCTCCGCTCGCTTCTCTCGCTCTGGGATCAAAATCTGACCCAAACTAACCTAAGACTTGCCCAAAATCAGAGAAGAAAACTTAAAAAATGCTTCGATTAATTATTCAAGTTGGTGACCATGCACCTTTTTGAAAATTTGGCCAGTTATTTTCAATTAAAAATAGAGTAGGACACCTTAGTCAAAAAAGTTTAAATTGCATTAAGATATTTAGCTAATAGAGCTGGAAGTTCTATACACTAGCTATTGGATTAGCTTGGATTTTAGTTATAAAAAGAAGAAGTACAAAGTGCAACACAACCTGGGGTCAGTCGCTGACCCCTCCCCCGTTCCACGTTTCCCAGGTACACACTTCGCTTCGAGGTGCGACTGTTAAGTAAAGTTTTTTTTTTATGAAAATAAAGACTCTAATTGTGCGTCGTAAACTGCCGCAGGAAAAGGGGTCCAAAAGTTTTGACTCTATAAATTTGTTCAGTAGTGAAGAGCTCAGTCCGTTGCTGGCCGTCGCGTCGTAAAACTTAAAAATTTATACATTTCGCAATATTTTATTGAATACAAATATTATCCTGTTACTTCATTATCCAAGAGGCCTAACCCGATATATTTAAAGCAAATATCGACGCATATAGCACTAAGTAAACAACGTATGCGGACACACCTATACGTTGGTTAATGTTTGTTTTCCTTTGCAATATTGCGGTTATTAACTTTTCCACAGACGGAGCAATAACTGGGCAATATCCGCAGGAAACGTTTTGATATTTGTTTTGTGCGATGTTAAATTTATAGTTCTTATAACCTTATATCATAATTCCTGGATTTTATATTAAAAAACCAGTCATATTTGAAACCAAATCATAAAACCACAAATGAATCAGTCAATAGGTATGTCATTTATTTGCTTATTTGTATCAATATATTATGTATACAGTGAGCGGCAAATGTATTTTATAAATTCGATAAAAATTCAAAAAGTGAGTTTTTGTTTTTGTTTTTGTACTCGTATTTTTTTGACACTATAAAAATCATTAGATTAATTTAATTTGCTTAATTTTCCTTCGTTTTGCGAAGCTTAAGCCAAAACGAGCACCACTTGTAGGGATGTTCTGACTTAAGTCGTCTTTAAGTCCTTGGCGCCTTATATAAATAAAACACCCCTACTCTCCGACATATTGAGCTTAGGGTCTAATTTGCATGCTTTCCAGACAGCTCGTTCTGGATGAGTCATGTAAGAACCATGGCGTCATTAATTGTTTTCTAAATGAATTACCCTAATTTTTTGGCTTTTTTGAATTCTACAAAAAGTTTTGAACATATCGGATATAGCATAATCCATACCTAAACTGCACTGATTTCCAAATAAATTAAATTTAAGTTTGAAAAATATTTATTACATTTAATTATTATGTTAAATTTATCTAACTAAATGCTCGAACAGCATTCCATTGATTTAACAAATTCATTTAGCATATTATGGATGATACCTGGAGAAATTCTTCTAACCTCTGACCAAACCCTATCCTTTAAATCATCGAAGTTTTGTGACTTTATAACATAGATCCTTTGCAAATAAATATCCCTATAAAAATAAGTCAAGTGGTGGCGGATCCGGCAGCCTGGCTGGCAATTCTATCCAACCTCGTCTGCTAATTCGTCGCTGTGAAAAAATTGTTTCAGAAAATTCGCCAACTGATTTGTTGTCAGTTAAGGAACACCCACAAAGTGTTTCTAGACATGTCACCCAACACAATGACGTTAGTCAGCGGTTAACACTATGCGTGGTCAAAGAAATATTACCCTAGTATCCAAGAGTATAGGCTCTTGTTTTTCTTGATAATATATATTTTTCATGATTTAACCAAATATATTTTTCCTTGTTTAAAATTAATTTACTTTCTTTGGCTTAATTTCTTGCTTTTTTCTACATGCCAAGAGTCTTCAAATATTAAAAGACCATACCGCTCGCTCCGGGGTCAAAATCAACAAAATTTGACCAAAATTAACCTAAAACAAACACCAACATTACTACGGGTCGGATTTTCTTACAAAACGTCCACAATTCAAACCCAGCAGGGGATAATCATCTTTTACCTTCGTCTCTTCCACGTCTTCCTCTCCGAACTTGTCTATCTTTCTCAGAAAAAAAATCGATCGTTGAACGCGTCCAGGTTCTAACATTCGTGTCAGTGAATTAGCATAAAATAAAAATATTATTTTATATATGAAAACCTATGCAACTTTCATCAAAAAATATTATTTTACTGCTTTACAATGTGCGGACGTGTAGGCTATTCTTCGTTTCTGGATTTTATGGATGAAGATTCACTGCTGGTGTGTGGTTCACGGGCACACTTGTTTTTTGTAAATTAATAACCTTAAGCTTATAATCATAAAAATTTCCTAAAATTATATAAAAGCAAAAAATTACAAGCACTAACCTAAATTGCATTGACAACTAAAAATTTTTAAATAAAATCGACGATCTACTTCTTCTTTAAGTGCCTTGTCCTCTTCCAACGTTGGCAGTCATGAGCGCTATCTTTATTTTATCGACCGCTTTTCTAATGAGACTTGTCGTAGTCTCACCATACCATTGACACAAATTCTTTAGCTACGCAGTCGCATATTTCACTTTAAAGCTAAACAGTAGATATAAATTGAAAGTAATAGTAGCCTACGCACCCACAATAGACCACCCAGACGAAGAAGTTGATATTTTCTATGATGAAGTCAAAACTGCATTACACGAATCAAAGACACATTTCACTATACTGTGCGGAGACTTCAATGCGAAGATAGGTGTAAAATCGAAGGAATCGGAACCAGTACTCGGTAAATTCGGACTTGGAAGCAGAACCCAACGCGGAGAAACTCTGGTAAACTTCCTTTTGGAGAACAACTTGTACCTAATGAACAGCTTCTTTCATAAAAAAACCAGACAGAAGATGGACTTGGGCAAGCCCGGACGGAAAAGCAAGGAATGAAATAGACTTAATCATAACTGACAAAAAAATCAACTGTCGGCGACGTTACAGTGCTGAATCAACTATCTATCGGCAGCGATCACAGGCTGGTGAGAGCTTTAATAAATATAAACATCAAGAAGGAATGGGCGCGAATGATAAAAACCAAAATAACGAGGAAATGGCAAGACCCAGAAAACTCAACAAAGTTCGAAAAGCCTATAACAAAAGCACTAGAAAATACAGAGACAGCAGACATCAATGAGCTAAATAAAACAATAACAGAAGCACTAATAAAAGCAACAAACGAGCTCTGCCCAAAACATGAAAAAGAGAACAAAATCCGCCCCCACACCAAAGCACTAATGGACCAACGAAGAGAATTGAATCGCAACAACCCAGTACCTCAAGAAATAAGAGCTATAAGCAAAGAGATCTCCCGAAATATCCGGAAAGGCATAAAGCAGTACAATAAAGAGCACATACAGCAAACAATCGAACAAAACAAAAGCTTGAAAGTTCTCAGACGGAAGTTAAACAATGGCAAAAAAGAAATTATAAAATTGAAAAACAAAAAAGGCGAAATGACATCGAACAGAAATAAAATTCTCACAATAGTCGAATAATTCTACCAAGAATTATACAAAAGCCAACAAAAGACACACAACACACCTGAAGAGACAGAAAAAGAGAAAGGAATGGTTAATCAGGGTTCAGAAGACATACCTGAGATTGCCAAGCACGAAATTAAAAATGCTCTCAAAAATATGAAGAATGGAAAAGCACCCGGGGACGACGGTATAGTAACAGCGGCTATTAAGATGAGAGGGGAAGTCCTTCTTGAAAAGATTCAAAATCTATTTAATATGTGTCTTTTCGACAGCATAATCCCAACCGAATGGAACAACGTTTTAATGATATTAATCCATAAAAAGGAGACCCTACGGAAATCCAAAATTATAGACCTATAAGCCTTCTCTCCCATCTGTATAAGCTCTTCATCAAAATAATCACTTACAGACTGGAAAATAAACTGGACCTATACCAACCAATAGAGCAAGCCGGATTTCGCTCAGGTTTCGGCACCAACGATCACCTTCTAACGTTAAAAAAACCTAATAGAGAAAACCATAAAATACAACCGACCACTGGTTCTTGTTTTTGTTGATTGCCACAAGGCCTTCGACACGATAGAATCTAAAGGAATAGTCAAGGCTCTCACCCAATGTCGTGTAGATTACAGATACACCCGCCAAGTTGTTAGGTTATGTGAATGTAAACACGCGAAATTTTAGTTTTATAATTGCAAGGTCTTTTTATGCAGTTTATTGGTCATTAAATTGGTACTGGTTGTTTTATCAAACTCTATATGTACTAAAGAAGCCCTGTATGAGATGATTATGCAATCCCAGATTGCTTGGAGTGAGTTTTCGTGATTTGTTTTTCCAACCCTAAGATGTCCGATCTGAAGTGTTTTAAATGCAACTCAAGATGTACTTCCAAAGATGAGAAGGCTCAGTTATTTGGATATCCATGTGATTCCTGTAAAAATCCTATTTGCCAAAAGTGTTGCGGCATTACTACAACGGAAATCCATGCTGTGCTACTGAAAACGCGTATTATGGTATTTTGGTGTCCAAGTTGTCCTCAGAAGAATGAAAGGCTGAAAAACACAAAGCAGGTTGTTGGGGATGCTGTGGTGGCGACTGATTCGAATTCTAGTTACGTGACAAGAGGGGATATGCAGCACAGCTTGGATGGTATTCTAGCGATCATTAATTCAAAACTCACCTTTTTACAACAAAATATGGAGGGACTGTTGCATAAGGTGGACAATATTGTTCCAACAAATGCAGTGCTTCCAGCTTCACCAAGTATCCAGCAGGCAGGGGAATTCTTCCAAGACAGTGCATGAACCGAATAATATTTCTGGTTTCTCCCCTTCTCTTAATGTGGCACTCATCTCCATACAATAAAAATGGGGGAGATTCTAGCAATAAACAGTCTCTCCATAAATGGCAACCCATTACACAGCAACAAGTTGCAGAGGGTGTTAAGACTGCTGTGGCTAACAGTCGGGGGCAGGAAAATAACAATATCCACCTTTACCCGAAAAACTCAAACCAAATATATCCAAAGAAGTTTCCAAAGAGGTGCGGCCACAATTTCCTCAGGGGATCTTAGGGGGGCTCAACTAGGAAATGGCTCTATGTTGGTAGAGCCAGTGAGAATGCAACCGATAGACATGTCGTCCAATATATCAAATCTAGATTGTCAACTCTTAAAGATGAAGATTTAATAGTCGAACCCTTAAAGTCTCTGAGTAGAAACAAGTCATTTAAGATAGGCATTGACCCGCATCACTATGAAAAAATAAATGATCCAGTATTTTGGCCTCATAATATTGTTTTTCGTCAGTTTCAGTTTGGTAGGCCAGATCATAGGGGCTTAGACCAAAATTTTTTGAAGGTCGGACCTTCCCGAGAGGTCCCACTTTAATAAGAAAAAAGGTGTCTAAAAGGATTGCTGTTGGTGAAAACAATGATATTTTGATTTACTACGGCAATGTTGGAGGTCTTATGACTAAACTCAATGAAGTCCGACAGTCTATTGAGTGTTGTCATTACGATGCTATTATGCTTTCAGAGTCATGGCTAACAGAGAATATATACGATGCGGAGCTATGTCCACAGCAATTTAGTTTGTTTCGTACTGCGCGAGCATCTACTGGTGATGCCAGAACTCGATGAGGAGGAGTTTTGATTGCTACCAGGAAGGAATTGCAATGCCAAAGACTAAATGTTAATGTTACAACTGTTGAACAGGTTTATGTATATTTTAAGAGTAAGTCATCTGAATTTGTATTGGGCTGTATCTTCCTGCCACCTAGGTCTGATGTAAATTTGTTTGTTGGTGTATGTCATTCAATTGAATTAAGTTTTAACTTGTATCCTAAATGTATCTTAGTGCTATTAGGCGACTTTAATTTACCGCCGGTTAAATGGCTTAATAATGAATTTGGTCTAACCATTGAGTGTGCAGAAAATTCTCCAGCTAATGAATTGATAGTGTTTAAATTATTACAATTTGAGTCAACTGAATACCATCAAGAATAGCAGGAATGTTCTGCTTGACTTGGAGTTTTCAAATTTGGACATTGTTGGGATTGACGAGGCCACTGATATGATTTTGAGCAATAGTATTCACCACACAGCTGTCTCTATAAGAATTAGCCATGGTATAGAGGGCAATCGTTCGAAGTATGAAGAGTGCTTTTTTGATTTCAAAAATGGCAACTACATTGCATTGAATGATCATCTGGCCAGTGTTAATTGGCGTTTAATGAGTGATTTGACTATTGACCGGGCAGTTCTGTGGTTTTATGAGATATTATGGGAGGGGATATCTTTATATGTTCCAGTAAAGAGATTCAGAACATCTAATTATCCTGAGTGGTTTGACACTGAACTGCGTAATTTGAATACTGAAAAAAAGAAACTTCACAAAAAATTTAGAGAAACGGGCGATAATTTTGACTATTTGTTGTTCTCCGAGGCAAGGGATAGGTGCAGGAATCTGAGAAATTCTTTGTATAGGATGTATCTCCTGAGAACTGAAAATAACATTAGTGAGAATCCCAGATCATTTTGGTCACATTTCAACAATCTTAAAAACAACTTTGTTCTTCCCAGTAACATGAGTTATAATGGCTCTACTGCCTGTAGTAATGAAGAAAATGTAGACTTGTTTGCAGACTTCTTTTCTAGTGTTTACTCAAACCATACTATTGGTTAGGTTCCGGAATACACATTTTCCAACACCGCTGATGTTTCCACATACTCCATTCCCTGTACTGAAATTATAGAACAAGTGCAAAAGTCACCTACTAAGTTATCATGTGGGCCGGATGGAATTCCCCCGTTTTTTATAAGGAGATGCATGTACGCCCTTGCAATGCCCTTAGCAACTCTCTTCAATTATTCATTGTCAGCAGGTTTTTACCCGTATTTGTGGAAGTTCAGCTTTCTAAAACTTATATTCAAGAGTGGGTCAAGAGAGAAGGTTACAAATTACAGGGCAGTTTGCACACAGTCTGAAATTCCTAAACTACTTGACTGTCTTATTATTTAAAAAATTAGTTGGGACTGTAGGAACCTTTTGAATCTAGAACAACATGGATTTATGATGGGCAGGTCACTTCAACAAATTTGGTTTTGTATCAAAACTTTATTTTAAAGAGCATGGAAAAAGGTTTCCAGGTTGACTCGGTATACCAAGACTTCTCTAAAGCATTCAACAGGGTTGACCACCGATTGCTCATCGAGAAACTTAGGTGTTTGGGAGTGGGACCCAATTCTGAGCTGACTTTCGTGTTGGAAGGACTCAAGCAGTCAAATATAGGGGTGTTATGTCTCGTGTTTTTGATGTTCCTTCTGGTGTGCCCCAAGGGTCGCACTGTGGGCCAGTCATTCTATTTATACCTGATGTAGGCAGGGCTATTGCCCACAGCTCATTTGTATCTTTTGCAGATGACCTTAAAATTTATCGTCAGGTCTCATCTCAAGAGGATGCAAAACTATTGCAAAGCGATATTGATTCTTTTAATGAATGGTGTGGCTCGAATAAAATGAACCTCAATATCGGTAAATGTTTCAAAATAACTCTTTCTAGATTAACTGAACCGGTGAGATTTCCTTACAAAATTAATAGTGTACTAATCAAGGAAGTGGGAAGTATTCGGGATTTGGGAGTGGAGTTTGACTTCAAGATGTCATTTAATGGCCATATTAGCAGCATTGTGTCAAAGGCTGTCAGGTTTCTGGGCTTTATATGTAGGTCCACAACTGATATGTCTGTGTATGCATTACGGACACTGTACTGTGCAGTCGTTCGACCTATGTTGGAGTACTCCTCAGTTGTTTGGTCACCCCAGTATGCTGTTCACATTGCAGCCCTTGAAATGGTCCAAAATAGATTTCTGAGAGTGGCTGCTTATAGATTGGGCTTGGTTCGTGATGAGTATACTTATGACGAAATGAGGGCTTCCTTGAATGTACAGACAATGCAGAGCAGGCGACTTCAAGCGGATCTTTGTTTTCTTTACTAACTCTTAAAAGGGTTAATTGATTGCCCTGACCTTTTGAGTCTCATTTC